>MU703982.1:3436-36565 GCA_026770625.1 Nicotiana glauca
TTATTCCACAGTATGACTGGATATTTAACAGTAAGATATTCCATTTTCAGGCCCTCATCAAGGTGATGGCGTAGGAATATCATTTCTTTGGCACGATCTTGGTTTGATGCCTGATTTTTATCTTTGATGGTGTCTGCCAGACCCATCACATCAAGATGAATTTCAGCATTAAACACCCAAGACATGTAGCTTTTGCCCGATATATCCAGGGCTACAAATTCAAGTTTAGAAAGATTTGACATTATATAGAAAAAGAAAGTTCGTACCTTAGATACTTTCAAAGTATTTGCTCGAGATAGCAGTGTCTCGTTCTGATAACGTGTTATAAAATAAAGACTATAATGTAAAGACAAGTATAGAGAGAAACTGATATATTATTCGAATTCAAACTGATGTACATAATGAACTGAAAACTCTTCTATTTATAGAAGAAAGGAAGCTGTTATGTAATCTGCTACTATATCCGATATGGATAATCTTATACTAAGAATAATGTTTATCCATAACGGAGTACTGAAAGGATAAGCTCATTATACCCTGTATGGATAATCTTCTACCGGGGGTAGTGTTTATCCATAACAGAGTATCGAAAGTGTTTATCCATAATCGGATACTGAAAGAATAAACTTATTATATCCGGTATGGATAATCTTCTACCAGGGGTAATGTTTATCCATAACCGGGTACCGAAGTAATAAGCTTCTTCAGGAGGCTTATTTTCAATAGAGTACTAAATAGATAAATATATTTACGGCGAAGTCCCATATGGATAAGCTTCTTCAGGAAGATTATTTACAACGGAGTATGAACATCCATAATATAATATATTTATAACACTCCCCCTTGGATGTTCATTTAAAAGATAGTGTGCCTCATTAAAACCTTACTAGGAAAAATCCCGTGGAAAAAACTTTTAGTGAAGGAAAAACAGTGCACATATTTAGTAATACGCATTGCTAGGTGCCTCATTAAAAACCTTATAAGGAAAACCTTGTGGAAAAAAATCGTAGTAAGAAAAAAAAGAGTGCATCGCGTATTTTACTCCCCCTCATGAAAACCTTGTTTCAAATATTTGAGTCTCTGCATTCTAATCTTGTATCTGCATAACCAATACGATCTGCACCACATTTGTTAGCATTAACAAGATACATAAGTGCATAGCAATTGCACTGAGATAGAGTATTTCAGGACCAAGGAGTTCCTCATCCTTTTTTGGAGTTCGGAATGGATCCTTATTCACTTCAAGTGATCGAACACTCATTGGTGTACTTAATGGGTGCGCTTTGTCCATATAAAGCATTTAAAGACCCTTTCTGTATAGGCAAATTGATGGATAAAGATTTTGTCTGCTAAATATTTAATTTTCAGACCAAGATAAATTTTGTATCTTTCATCTCAAATTCATTCTTAAGATATTCAATTGCCTTTGGAGTTCTTCTGGAGTTCCAAAAATATTTATGTCATCAACGTAAACATCAAGTGTAACAAATTCTGATGACATTTCCTTTATAAAAATACATGGACAAATAATATCATTTATGTAACTTTCTTTCAGCAAATATTCACTGAGGCTATTATATCACTTGCGCCCAGATTGATTTAAATCGTACAGGGATCTTTGTAGAGATTTAATCAAATGAGTCATATAGGTTATGACTCGCATTTAAATGGCATGACATCTTCAGGTGTCTGGACTACTGATCCGATCCTCACAATATTTCACAGTATTGTGCACTATATTGTATCAAATATGTCGTCGACGATCATTTTGTATCAGTTCCTAAGCGGCATAACTTGTTGAGATATCATAACTTTCTTTATTTTAAGGTACCTCAACTTCTTCTGGAGTTTTATGAAATGTTGTGTCGTGGGCTCCTCCAGAGCTCATTTCCTCCTCATTATGATCATTTTGATCATTAGCTCCTTATCATTTTTCAATGATTGTTACATTTGGAACTGATTGGTCTACCACGCTTCATGCGTACAGTAAACTCTATCCTTCAGGGACTTCAAATTTTAATAGGAGCATTTGCAGCTGAAATATGATATTTGATTTTGGATCAGCAAACGCTTCTGGCATTTGACTTGAATTATCTTCTAAGTGAGGATCATATTAATGATAATTCGATTCATATAGCATGTTATAAAATAAAGACTATAATGTAAAGCAGGTATAGAGAGAAACTGATATATTATTCGAATTCAAACTGATGTACATAATGAACTGAAAACTCTTCTATTTATAGAAGAAAGGAAGCTGTTGTATAAGCTGGTACTGCAAGCTGCTGTGTAAGCTGCTACTACAAGCTGCTGTGCAAGCTGCTACTACAAGCTGGTGTGTAAGCTGCTACTATATCCGATATGGATAATCTTATACTAAGAGTAATTTTTATCCATAATGGAGTACTAAAAGGATAAGCTCATTATACCCGGTATGGATAATCTTCTACTGGGGGTAGTGTTTATCCATAACGGAATATCGAAAGGATAAGCTTATTATACCCGGTATGGATAATCTTCTACTGGGGATAATGTTTATCCATAACCGGATACTGAAAGGGTAAACTTATTATACCCGGTATGGATAATCTTCTACCGGGGGTAATGTTTATCCATAACCGGGTACCGAAGTGATAAGCTTCTTCAAGAGGCTTATTTTCAATAGAGTACTAAATAGATAAACATATTTACGGCGGAGTACCATATGGAAAGCTTCTTCATGAAGCTTATTTACAACGGAGTATGAATATCCATAATATAATATATTTATAACAGTACGGATATTATTCTGCATTAATGTCATAAACTTCAATTTTTAAAATTTATATCATTATTCAAATTTAAATTTAAAGTTAGTATATTCTCTTACTAAACTAAATATTTAATATCTCAAAAGTAATTCGAAACATGATTTTGTGCATATGGACTCAGCGTTATAACTCGAATGAAATTCAGCATTAGCCTAATTTATAATTGATAATTAAAAGTTATCTGTAATTTTAAAATTAATCAAAATTTAATTACTTTCTCGGCGAATAATCTAGACAAAAATACGCTTTGTTAAAGGCCAACTTTTTTTAGCATACTATACTAGTATATCGGAATTCGAATTTTTTACATATAAAATTACAATATAATGTGCTAGAATTCATAATATGCTGGAGTTTCATATGCAGGAATTCTAAAATCCAATATATTATGTTGGATTTTTTTTCGTGTTTTATGAATGGTATTTTTGTTCAGATTTTATTTCGCATTATATAGTGACAATTTTTAATTACTTTACAAACAATAATTACTTTTTAATTACGAGTCCAAAAATGGGCACTACTATAAAAAGTCAATATTTCGACTGAAATTTCCGACCGGAAAAGTAGTCGGAAATTTTCGCCTGTTTCGGTCAGAAATTTAAAAAATATATAGATTATAGTTTTCTTAAATAATTTTGACCATTTTTCCGACTAAACAGGTAGTAACATTTGACGCAAAAATCCTAGAATTTCAATTCCGAACGAACGATCGGAAAACAAAAGTCAATTTTTTTGCTTTGACTATTTGCGACCGAATCTGATGCAAACCGCTTTAAAAAAATGTCTGACTGTTTGATCAACCTTTTGATCTCATTTGCGATCGAATCAGTTGAAATTTGAAATATTTAAATTTCAATTTCCAATTGAATCGATCGGAAACATTTTAATATAACCCCCCATCGGCCCCTTATCTATTCTCCCCCCCCCCCAATTTTTCTTTCTCTCTCATACTCAAACCTCCCTCCCCTCTATCTCCCTCTCACCGGCAGTCAAGTACGTATTTTCCTCCCTCCTTTGCTTTTTATTTTTATTTTTCAAATGCACTGAATTTTCCCGTTTTGTTGTATGTGATTTGTAAAAAATAATTATTCTTAGCTAAATTAAACCTATGACTACTATTGGTAGTGGTTTATATGTTGGTAACTTAGAGCCCTTTGAGAAGATATGGGAATGAGTAGTGGAGGCCCTTGCTAATAATTTGGCAAAAAATTCAACAGTTGAAATAATTAATATCGCCATTCCCAAGTATTAAAATTTAATTGAAACAAGGCACAATTGAACGAGATATATTTCAAGGAGTTTCTTGATGCATATTGTGGGTTAACCATATCAATTTGGGGATAATTTGACTAACTAATTTGTGGAGTTCTTACATTTCTTTTAGGAACAAGATATGTGCACAATATAATTAATGAGATAATGGAGTTGTTTATTGAGTTCTTTATTGTTTTTAGTTTTTAAAAATTTATACTGTAAATAGAAGAAAGTTCAAAGGAAATGAAAAATGTTAAATGAGATGAATAACTCATGCAGATGGTAAGAACTTTACTTAAAATGAAATATATGACACAATTATGTCTAATGTTATGCATTCTATTATTAACAAGCAATGGAACTTAAGAGCCACAATTTAGTCACCTAGTTCTTTAATTTTTTAGATCCTTAATTCAATTATATTTGAAAATATTTTAGAATTGCTACATATAGCTATTTTTTTAAAATAGCTTATTCGTTTTGTTTGTTAATTATATTTGATATTCAATGCTCTTGCTAAATAGTAGTAGTATTATTTTGACTTTAACTCACATACAAAGATGAAAATGATTAGATAGGTACGCTAAAATGAAATAACATTTAACCTTTCAAAATAAGAACCTTTAAATGAAATAATATTTAACTTTTTGGTGTAGATGAAATTTGCACATCGTAGATGGATGCATAATAGGAATCATCCTAATCGTGTAAGGTTAAGGGATAAATTTAAAGAGGAGTTGTTGAATTTATTGTTAAGGCAAGGACACTTGATATTTTTCGTATTGAATTTGAAGGGACGATTAGGTGCCCTCGTGTGAAATGTAGAGTGTTAAGTTATTGGGAGAAGATGTTATTACATGTCATCTTTTTAAAAAGGGATTTATGAACAATTATTATGTGTGGACTTCTCATGAGGAGAATCTTGATAATGTAGATGATGTTGATTTTCATAATTCTTTTGGTGGTAAGGACGATAGTCCCATAGTGGAGAATAATGTTAAAAATACTAGATTCAAGGACATAATGAGGGTTCCCTTTGAGATATTCCCGGGGGCTCAATCTGAACCAAATGACGAGGCTAAGAAGTTCTTTAACGAGTTAGAGGAAGCAGTTGTCTGTTGTATGAAGGCTCGGTGCATTCCAAGTTGTCTGATGTTGTTCGATTCTTCAGATTAAGTCAAATAGTTTTTTTCTCAAGCGGACATGAATTCTATCATCGGACTTATGAATGAACTTAATCCGAGTAATATTAACCGAACCAAATATTTCTACACGAAAAAAAATTAGTTTCCAAGTTGGGTCTTTCATCAGAGATTCATTATTGTGAGAATGGTTTCATGTTATTCTATAAAGATGATGCATCTCTAGAAAATTATAAATTTTGTAACAAGCCTCGTTACAAGGAGGCCATAAATGATAAAAAAAAAAAGATTCCCATGAAGGCAATGCGCTACCTACCCCTTATACCAAGGTTAAAGAGGTTGTATGCATCAATGAGCTCCGCTCCTCATATGAGATGGCACTTTGAGCATAGCAGGTCAGATGGTGTTCTATGTCATCCATCAGATGGAGAAGCATGGAAGCATTTTGATAGGGCGTTCTCGGACTTTACAAGTGAACCATGAAATATTAGGTTGGGATTATGAGCTGATGGATTCACTCCATTCATATTGGCCGGTGTTTATTGTGCCGTATAATCTTCCACCTGAGTTATGTATGACACGTTCATATTTGTTTCTAACTTGTATTGTTCCAGGTCTACGCAATCCAAAAAAAGGATTGATGTTTACATGCAACCTTGATTGATGAGTTGAAATTATTGTGGCATCAAGGTGTGGAAACATATGATGTATCAACTAAGCAAAACTTCAGATTGCATGTTGCTTTGATGTGGAATATAAATAATTTTTCTGCTTATGGAATGATGTATGGGTGGTCGACTTCTGGAAAGTTATCTTGCTCGACTTGTATGGAAGACACAAAGGCATTCACATTGAAACATGGAGGTAAGAACACGTGGTTTGATTGTCATCTCCCCTTCTTGTCGATGGATCATGAGTTCAGGAGAAACTAGTGCATTTATGAAGAACAAAACTGATTATGAGGAGCCACTGTTTGTTTTATCTCTAGAAAAGATTTGGAACAGAGTTAGGGATCTACCTAAGGTGACATAGTATCCCTTGTCTAATAAGGTACCTGGTGTTTTGGTGTCACACACAACTGGACTAAATAGAGCATATTCTGGGAGTTACCTTATTGAAAGTACAATCTTCTCCGGCATAATCTTGATGCCATGCATATCAAGAAGAACTTTTTTGATAACTTGTTTAATACTGTGATAGATATCAACAACAATACAAAAAATAACTTGAAGGCCCGGATGAACTTAAAAAAATATCGAAGGCGAAGTGAGTTGTACCTGGCATACTTGAACAACAAGATTCAGAAACCTAAGGCCAGTTTTTCATTCACATTGCATGAAAGAAGAGAGATTTGTGATTGGGTTAACAATTTGAGTATGCCTGATGGGTATACATCAAACTTATCTAGGTGTTTTGACATGAAAGAAGGAAAGTTTATATATATGAAAAGCCAAGATTTTCACATTTTCATGGAATCTTTGATCTCTATTGCGTTTAATGCATTGCCTAATAGAATATGGAAGTCCATCACAAAGGTAAACTTATTTTTCAAGGAGTTGTGTTTTAGCACCTTGAGGGTGGAGAACCTAACTTACACGGAGAGTAACATTCTCCTAAATTTAAACAAGTTGGTGAAAAATTTTCCTCTTGTTTTTTTTACGTGATGGAACATCTTCCAATTCATCTTGCACAAGAGACATGGCTTGGAGGGCCAACTCAATGCAGATGGATGTATCCAGTGTTCAATTGGAACATGAAAACATGACTAAATTGGTCCTAGTTACTCTTCCGGACGGAGTGGAAGAAGGGGGGATTTTCGAACGCAGAAAGGATCCAATGAATTCGAAAGAATTGAACGAGGAGCCATATGAGGTGAAAATCTCATGTACGGTTTTGTAGAGTGGCAGTAAGGGTGACTTATCTGTGAACTTTTTCACTATCACCCCAAAAAATCAAACTCTGCCTTACGTAAAGTTTCCAGAGTACGATTAACCTCTGGATTTGAAATCACTGCTTATATACTCGGTATTGGCCATAATTTAGAATAACATTCTGTAGTCTTAGTAAGTGGGGGAAGGGTTATAATAAAAAGAAGTTCTCTTTCTAATCCTATTTAGATTATGTCGGGTGAATACAATCAAACAGAATCCAATTTGATGCGAAATCAAAAAATCAATATCACTAAGGGTGGGTCGTAAACCTTATTAGATACCATTGACTCCTATCCAATAAGTTTTACCTACTATTGGATTTGAACCAACGACTTCCGCCGTATGAAAACAGTTCTCTAACCATTGAGTTAAATATGTCATTTATCATCCCAAAAAGAACCAAATGAAACATCATGTCGATGAATTATAAATATCATATTACTTAATAAGCAATACTAATCTAAGGAATACCGCTCAAACATATCAAAGATTGTTGACCCACCAGAGCGCCTTCTACTTTTATTAGGCCATGAACTAGATCAGAATCATTCTCAACGAGTCCATAAGAAGTGATTTCATTTCCATTCGAGAGGTATGACTTTAAATTGTTAATCCATATGTGTTTCATTTTAACATTATTCCATCTAAAAATAATGCTAATATGCAGGATTATTGCCAAATATAAGTGGACTGTCAAAAATAGATCTAGAATTGAGAGATCGATTTGTGAGGCTTATGTGTCTAGAAAAACTTCTTATTTTTGTTAATATTATTTTGAACACGATGTGCCATGTTTTAGAAATAGGCCTGGTCGGCATGACGATGGAGGCACCGATCCTTTGTATCCACTATTTTTCATATCCAATCAACCAGATAAAGGCGGTCCAAAATATAGTCCAAAATAACTTTTGAGTGAGATGGAGCGAAAATCCGCCATGACCTAGAGGTCCAACCTTACTATAAGTTAGTATACATTTATATATTCAAGATTCATCATTGTTTTAACTAATGACATTTTTATTTTGTTGGACAATTGGTCTGTGAGTACATATGGGCAAAAACTTGTTTATCCCAGGTTTTCAGAATGGTTCAAAAAATTTGTAAGTGTTACTTGATATTTAACATGGTCTTATTGATGGTAAACTATTATAAGTTATATGTATTTAAAGAATTCTAAATTATTTTATCCTTTATAGGTTCATAATCCATAATCCAATTAATGGCGTAAATGATCAATTTTTGCAAGATATAGCCTGGGGACCTGATCCTAGAGTCAGAAAGATGTCTAAGTGTTGTGGCAATGGGTGCAAGTTTCATATAAAAGAATGGTAAAAGGGCAAGAAAATAAATAATAGTGGTGTATAACTGAAAGCAAATGGGGATATTGATTATTATGGTATGCTTCAAGAGATCCAAGAACTCGAGTATAAAGTGTGTTGGCCAAAAAAAAGTCGGTACTCTTTTGGTGTAAGTAGTATGTCACGACCCAATTCCCATTATAGGCCGTGATGATGCCCAACCTCGCCGTTAGGCAAGCCAACAGAGATATCTATTTAATGACTTATTTTATTACTTTTGAAAACATGAATTTCATTTATTAAAGAGAACTAAGTATAGAAAGCCATGGTGATATAAGGCATAAATAAAACATAAAAAATAAAATAGTGATAATAATAGGCAAAAATCATAAATATCTACTAGAACTTTCCAGAACCTGATATTACAAGTGCATGAGCAACCTAGTAGAATATACAACCCACTACAACTACTCTCTGAAATGAAATAGACAGAAATATAAAATGCAACAGGAAGGAGACTCCAGGTGCTGCGGATCGAAGCATGGGGGAGAAGCACACCACTAAGTCTCCTGATAATATGGATGCACGCCCGGACGAATATCAAATGTACCTGCCTTAGTACCTGCACAATTTGAGCAGAAGTGTAGCATGAGTACGTAATAAATGTGTACGTAATAAATGTGTACCCAGTAAGTATCTAGTCTAACCTCGAAGAATAGTGACGAGCGGTCGACATCAACACTTACTGGTAGTCAATAAATAAAGTGCAAGAATTATAAATAGGCATGAAATACAACAGTAACAATAGGAAAAAATATAGCAAATAACGTGATCCTTTAACAAAATATTAATTTATAATCCCCAAATATCACATGTCATCTCAACAGATAAGAAGCATCAAATAAATATAAAATATTAAGTTATGAAGGAAATATCATGTATATTCGAACTCCTAGCATTATTACGCATGAGTTATGCCGATGTCATACGACCCGATCTATAATAATCGTGTACATACACTATCGAGGTCGTACGGCCCGATCCAGGAATGCATCTCAAATATACTATGGAGATGTACGGCCCGAGCCACAGGAATAGAGAAAATCTTCGAAATATGAGACAAACAACTACAACAAAAGGATGACACTCAAAGAAAGAATAATTTTTACCAACAATCAAGTATTCTGCCAAAACTCAAGGTAATGAAACTCGGGCTAGCATAATCCCTAATCACATTTCAATTTTAAATTTAAGTAATTTAACTAATAGGTTAAGTTCAAATAGTACAAATATTTTATGTTAAATTCGTAAGTCTACCGGGACATGGACGTATTTTTAACTACGTACGGACTCTCGTCACATCGTGCATACCTAGCACCCACAACTAGTAACAAATAATAACTTAAATACTTACATGGATAATTTTCTCTTACAAGATTAGGCGAGAGACTTACCTTAGTATCATGTTCTCTTCTCGGCCCTCAAACCACACTAATAGCCTCAAAATACCGCAGAGAAACTGTAACTAATCAATATATACTCAAAAGTTCATAATTCATCTATTAGAGTAATTACCTAACCCAAGTTCGAAAGTTCCTAAAAGTCACCCCGAGCCCACGTGCTCAAATTTCAAAAAATAAATCATAGATAAATGTTACCCGTGACCTTACGAGCTCAAATATATAATTTCTACTCAATTTCATACTTAATTTCGCGGTCTAATCCTATTTTTATCATACCCTAGGTTTTTCAACATAATCCCATAATTTGCTACAATTTCTAGGTTAAAATCTACCCATAATCTAGGTATTAAACTTACATTAGGTAGAAATCACTTACCTCAAGATGCCAGGTGAAAATACCTCTCCAAGAAGCTCTAAAATCGGCCAAAGCAATGCAAAATGAGAGAAAATGAGCCTAAGTCCTGATTTTAAAACATGTTTCTGCCAGTGGTCCTTCTTCACGATCGCAAAAATAACATCGCAATCGTGAAGGCAAAGGCTGAAAGCTCCGAAAAATATTCTTCGCGAACGTGGCACAAGTCTGGCAATCGCAAAGGCTAACCCGGGCTACCCCTTTGCAAACATGAAGGACACAAACATGCCTTTCGCCAGACTCAACTCCTTCTTTATGATGGCGGCCCTCTCTTCGCGAACGTGAAGCTTCACAACTCTAACCCTTTGCAAACACGGCTTAACCTTCACGAATGTGAAGTACATAATTTCCCCTAGACCTAATCCTTCACTGCAAATGAAAGACACTCTCCGCGTTCGCGAAGAAGGAAATCAGAACCAACAAATTCTGCAATTTGGACTTGACTCTAGGTGGTCTGAAACACACCCGAGCCACCCGGGACCCCATCCAAATGCACCAACAAGTTCATAAATATGACACGGACCTACTCGAAGCCTAGGAGCACATAAATAAATCAAAATTAAGAATTGCACCCTAAAACCAAATTAATCAATTTATGAACTTCAAACTTCTTCAACTAGCTCTGAATGCAACAAATCATACATAGACAACCCGGAATGACGCCAAATTTTATGCACAAGTCACAAATCACAATATGAACCTATTACTAGGCTTGAAATTCCAAACGGACATCAATAGCATCAAAGTCTACTTTAAACTAAATTTAGGAAACTTAAAACCTTCAAGGCACCAACTTTCAATAATAAGGGCTGAAACGCTCCCGATTCATCGAAAACTCAATCCGAACACATGACCAAGTCCAAATTTATCATACAAACCTATTGGAATCTTCAAATTTAGGTTCGGAGGTCCTTTACTCAAAATCTTGTCTCAAGTCAAACTTGGCCACCTTAGGCCACTATGAAGAAACTAAGCATTCTGAAATCAACCCGAACCCTTCCAAAACCAAACCAATCATCCCCGCAAGTCATAAAATAGGAAAATCACATACGGGAACTCTTAAATAGGGGAACAAGGATCTATAAAGCAATACGACCAGTCTGATCATTACATTCGCCACCTCTTAAACAAACATTCGTCCTCGAATAGGTCTAGAATTATACATGAAATGTTGAATAAGTATGGATATCTGCTCCGCATGTCCTCCTCGATCTCCCAATTCACCTCCTTGAACCCTTCCACCGGACCTTTACCGTTGAAATCTTCTTAGACCTCACCTAGCAGACATGCCTGTCAACAATAGCAATTGACTCCTCCTTTTTAGCATTACTATAATCTAACACATGTGACCTGTCGGCATGGTACTTCCGGAGTATAGAAACGTGGAAAACTGGATGAACTCCTATGAGCACGTGATTTTTTTCCTTTGTGAATTACTCCCATAATTTCAAAACAAAATAATTTCTTTTCATTATTTGCAATTTTGTGAATTTTGTGGTATTTTTTGTTAATTATTTGCATTTGTCTGTGCATTTTTATTTTTGTTTAATTAGCAAAAAATACAAAAGATATGTGCATTTACATTTAGGGTCCTATTTTATATTTTTGTAGGTTAATTAGTTAATCAATTATGGCAAATATGAAAAAATATCAAAAATAGTTTATTTTGCATTTTGGCCTTTAATTTTTGAATTTTATAGTTTTCTTTTAATTTAGGACTTAGTTAATTTTAGAGAAATGAAATTAGTTATTAATTTTTGTTTTAGAGTTAAATCAGGTTTTATTTTGTATTTAACAATATCTAAAAATAAAAAAAAAAGAGAAAAAGGAAAAGAAAATGAAAAGAAATTGGTCATGTTAATAAAAGGTAATTTGTTTGGGCCAGTCTCTAATGCTCATAACCCAGCCCAGGTATGATGCCCATACCCGTCCAAATAATCCCCAAAACCCACCCCAGTCTCCCCAAGACCCGATCCTGACCCATCTCCCTTGGAGACCAAACGACCCCGTTTAATCTTAATCAGATCCTAACCGTCGAGGTTGCCCTGATCTAACGACTCTCAAGTGGGGAGCACTTGATATAAGACTGTCTGAATGCTCCACCCCTCTCTCTCAGAACCCCCATGACCGTCTCTCACAACCCTGCCCTAAGCCACCGCCTGCCGCTGACCAGAAATCGCATACGGCAGCGGTCGACGTTCAATCACCGTGAAAATAACACCCTTGCTTCTCCTCCACTTCCCCATCCTAGATCCACACCCCGTTTCCCTTAAAACTCACTCAAACTCCTCGAATTTTTGTTTGAAATCATGAACCCTAGCACCACTACAGTTTCTCCGGTGGTGGCGCCACCACCAAGCTGCCCCAAAATCACACCCTAGAGTCACCTGTGTCTCCTCATCCCAAATCCCTAACCCATGCCCTTCAAATCCCCCTAGGTCGACTCGAATTTTGAATCAAAAGATCAGACCTAAACCTAATCTCCCCCAAACCATTTTTCTTTGCTCATGTCGATTTCAAGCTCCGATTTAGCCGGAATTAGAGGCTAATTGGGTGTTCTCACCAAGGAACAACTGATTATCCTCAAGTTTTGTCTATTTCGAGATGGTTTTAGCACTTGGTTTCTACCCATTGAGGTTCACCTTGAGTTCTATTCCCAGGTACCTTTGTTCATTTTCTTCTTTCTTGCTTCTTTATTAAGTTCATGATTGAAGTGTTGGTCTAAAATTGTTCAAACCCTGTTTAGTTTAATTGTAATAAATTTTTGCGGATTTTTATTTCTGTTTAAGTATTTGAGCACTGCTTAATTGGTTTAACATTGTGTGAAGTTTATGATTATGTTTGGCTCAGGATAAGTCTGTTTCTTTTTTTTTTCCAACTTTTGAAATTGTCCAAGTTTTCTGAGTTCTTTCTAGAATTTTTATTTGATCTATTTGATGCCTTTTGTGTTTGGTTAGTCCTGTTTGTCACTCTTCTTAAACCTGTAGAGGGGCTAACTGTCAGTCTAGAAACTTTAGGGGTCTCAAAGGAAAGGGCCGGGGTTGTAATAACTAGTTGGGCAAAGGTTAATTTAGGGATTTCAGGTTGGGAGGGAATCATTTCTGTTAGGTAGAAGGCTCTAGAGGATAAGGTGAGCACTAGTTTGTTAAGGATCAGGGGTTTTCAGATATTTTAGAAGGTTAAGAAGGGTAAAACAATAAAAAATAAGGGGGTAAAAAGGGAATTGATTAATCAGGCCTAGGCTGCCTTAGGTGTGCCTATATAAGGACCCTTTGTCTTTCATTTTAAGCAGCCTGGAACACTCTAATTGATATACAGAAATACAGATTTTTACTATTTCATTAGATCCTCATTGATTCTGAATTCTTTTTTTTTCCTGAAATAACTCTATCACATCTGAGCATAAAAATGGCTTGAAATTGGTTTGCAAAATCATCTCAAAGTCTGCTGGGCTAATTAAATTTGATTGCTGCACATCTATGCTTGTTTGAAGCTGATCTTACTGGTTGTTTTGCTGGTCAATTACTGCTGAAACTACCCCTTCAATTGCTGAGTCTTTGTAATTATTTTGGCTATATCCAGGTATACACTCCTGAAACTCATACAATGTGATACCTGATTGGAGTTTGAGAAATGAAAGCTGAAGTTCAAAATGTTTGGACATTGGACCATTAGCTTGCAGTTGCCTTCATTTTACCTTCCTGTATTTTGTTCTTCTAAAATGACATGTGCTTAGTTGAGAGTTAGATTGGTTATGTCAAGTTAAAATGATTTTGAATTTGCTAAGTCTTGTGTTAAATCCTGTATTTTCATTTCTCATTTGTTTATGGTTCAGGTGCTGATACTTGATATAGCATGTTTTGAGCTTGGATATATGGAACTATGGTATTAGAGAGTTCAATTAATTTTAGTTATGCTTGTATCTTTTTCAGCTAAATTGGAAGTTAGTATGTGCTTGTTATTCATTGCTGATTTTACTGAAATAATGAGTATAGGATAGAGTATCAAATATTCAATTGGAGTTTATGTTAGTAAGTGTTTTGGCTACCCTTAAAATCGTGCAAAGCTGTTGTGTTTAAAAGGCTGGGAATAATGTTAAATTTTGAGTAACAAGGTGATAGTGAATGAATAGGATTATATCTCCACTATAAAAATGATTTGGACATTAGAACATATTTTGAACATGCTTAGGGATAATTAATTTTAGTTTTAATTTTTTTCTGGAATATTTTAAAGCATTTGTTGTTGTAATTGTTTTTGTGTGTTGGGTCACAAAGTTGGGCTATAACGTGTGGCCCAATAGTTCTAAGGGTGTAGTGCTGTATTGTAGCACTCGTTCGTTTGGGCTTCAAACGAGCCCATTGTCCTCTTTATGGGCGTATAGACGCCCAGGCGTCTGATTTGGGCCATTTTGTGAGTCTTGGGCCATAAGCTCACTTAGGTTGAAACTTGTCAACCTTACTAGACCTTGGGTTGTTAATATGGTAAGCTCAGGTTGTTAATGTATTTAAAAGATAAAAGTATATTTACAGTGAATTTGCATTTTCGTGGATAATAAATGGGATGCGTAGAATAATTTTAAAGTTGGGCCAATAGTTGGGTTTTGAAATACAGTATTTGGATTTATATTAAAATTGGAAGGATTTGAATCCTTTAATATGCCTGGGCCTGGCCTGTTTGGGCTTCAAGGCCTGTCGCCAGTTTAAATTCTCCAAATATTTAAGTGTTCAGTTTCAATTCGACATCAGCCCTTGTAGTAGTATTAAGCTTGGTGGACATTAGTTTTGAGGCAAAAGATGCAAGTCCTCTTAACCTTACTCAGCTAATAAGCCTTTTGTTTTCTGAATTTCAACTCGAAATATACCACAAGTGAAGTCAGTTAATTCATGGACTTTGAGTAATTGATTTTTAATCCTTAGACCTCGAGGCGTGCCATTTAGCAAAATTCCATGGCCCTCGCAAAGCTAAAACGCGTAGTTGCTTTAGGCGCGTACTTTAATAATATTACCTTCCTAAATTCGAGTGTGCATTTCATGTGACCCAAATCCAAATCCTTATAACGTTGGATAGAATGTGTTTCGGATTACGGGTGCATTTCATGTGACGTGATCCAAAGATATATTTTAGACGACGTTAAATCTTCTTTAAAAATGAATAAAAGCGGTTAAAAGTAAAAATGCACATAGGTCTAAAATTGGTACTAAAATCAGATAATTGTGCCAATAACAGTAGTTGAGCGACCGTGCTAGAACCACAGAACTTGGGAGTGCCTAACACCTTCTCCCGGGTTAACAGAATTCCTTATCCGAATTTCTGGTTCGCGGACTGTAATACAGAGTCAATCCTTTCCTCGATACGAGATTTGAACGGGTGAATTGGGACACCATAAATATCCCAAGTGGCGACTCTGAATTTTTAATAAAATAATTCCGTTTCGATTGTCACTTTAATTGGACAAACTCCCTTTATTATACCCTTTTCCGGCAGTGTAGGAAAAAGGAGGTGTGACAACTCCTAATAGACCGGGAGGCAAAGAAAGCTTGTAAGCAACCTCCAAATTCACTCCAACACCTCAAATGGACCGATGAGCTTGCCTTTCTTTCCGAACCTCATGATACCCTTTATCGGAGAGACTTTTAAGAGAACCGTTTCGCCCACCATAAATGATAAATCACGTATTTTCTGATCCGCATAACTCTTCTGTCTGGACTGAGCTGTGCAAAGTCTCTCCTGTATCAACTTCACCTTATCCAAGGCATCCTTTACCAAATCAATGCCATATAACCTAGCCTCATTGAGCTCAAACCATCGATGGGAAAATCACATCGCAGACCATTTGGCCACCTTGATGCCGGACTAATAACTATTGTTATAAGAAAACTAGGCCAAAGATAAAAATCGATCCCACTGCCCTCCAAAGTCAATCATACATGCTCTGAGCATATACTTCTGAATCTGACTATCCTCTCTGACTGCCTATTGGTCTGCGGATGAAAGGCTGTGTTGAGCTCTATTCGGCTACCCAACTCACTTTGTACTGCTCTCCAAAAATATGAAGTGATGGAAATAGGGACAATATGCAACCGGACGATCTCCTGAATGTAGATCTGGGCCAACCTCTCTGAAGAGTACGTAGTCACCACCAGAACAAAGTGTGCAGACTTGGTCAATATGTCGACAATAACCTAAATGACATCGAATTTCCTTGACATCCACGACAACCCAACTATGAAATCCATAGTGATGTGCTCCCACTTCCCCTCTAGTATAACAATCTGCTGAAGTAGGCCACCTAGCCTCTGGTGCTCATACTTAACTTGATGGTAATTTAGACATCTCGCCACATATTCAACTATGTCCTTTTTCATCCGCTGCCACAAGTAATGCTGCCTCGGGTCACGATACATATTCATAGCACCTTGATGGATAGAATACTGCGAGCCGTGTGCCTCCTCTAGAATCGGCTCCCTTAGGCCATCAAGATTAGGAACACATAGGTAACCCTAGAGTCACAGAAAACCATCATCACCGTTACAACCTCTTTGGCACCAGCCCGTAGCACCTTCTCTATAAGAAATATCAAGTGCAAATCATTGTACTGACTAGTCTTAATCCACTCAAACAAAGAAGACTGAGCCATAACACATGTAAGAACTCGACTGGGCTCTGAAACATCCAACCTCACAAGTCTGTTTGCTGAGGACTTAATGTCTAAATACAATGGCCTCTCCTCTACTGAAATGAACACCAAGCTACCCATACTCTCGGACTTTCTTCTCAAGTCATACGCAACTACATTCGCCTTACCCGGATAATAGAGGATTGTAATATCATAATCATTTAGTAACTCAAGCCACTTGTGCTGTCTCAAATTAAGGCCCATTTAGTTAAATAAATGCTGCATACTAAGATGATCAGTATAGACCTCACACGATACCCATAAAGATAATGCCCTTAGATTTTGAGAGCATGAACTAGCGTGGCCAACTCCAAATCATGCACATGGTAATTCTTCTCGTGGAGTTTCAATTGACGTAAAAAAAAGCAATAACTTGCCCTTCTGCATCAATACACAACCCAAGACAACGGGTGAAGCGTTGATAATAGGTGAATTTAATTATAATTAGGCCCTAAAGAACCACCTTCTTGTATAGTTTTGATGATAAAAGTGATAACAAAATGCTGTGATTAGCGCTTTTCATGCTTTGTAGGTGATATATGACAAGAGAAGGCTATGGAGTACTTTTGGGATCAAATATGGAGAAAAAGAGGCTAATCATAAAATTCCGCCAAGTGAACCACGCGAAGCAGCTCAAGCCAGGCCTGAAGAAGGACTGCCGAGGTTCCACCGTAACCGCGGCAGAACCGCGGTAGAGTGTACTCGCGGACAACTGAAGAATCAGAGAGCATGTTTGGCCGCGGTTTGACCGCGACCGCGACATCACCGCGGCAGAGGCGGAAAACTCCAGGGACCTAAGTGCAAAACACGGGAATTTTAGCCCAAAACCCTATTTTAAACACTAGACTTCGCCCAAAGGAGGCATGGATTGATTTAGAGAGTATTTTGGAAGGAAAACAATTGTGAGAGATCAACCAAAACATCATATCTTCTTCTTCTTTAATTTTTCTTGCAATTTTCATGATGAACATTATTCTATTTTATTTACCCATAGTTATGAGTAGCGAAATCTTTTGTCTAGGGTTTTGATGGAACCTATTGAGGGATGAACTTCTTGTTTATGTGAATACATTTTGCCAGGTTTAATTTCTATTTGTTCAACTACGTGTTTGTTGGAGTTAATTGATAGGATCCTCAATTAGCTGTGCCTATGTAGTGTGCATAACTCGGGAGAGAGTGCATATTTAGGTTATTGTTGCATAACACCACTCCCAAAGTATAAGAGGGATCTATAACTGCGGGTTTAAAGGCGGGATTAAGGATAACGAAGCCTTGGGTGTAATCTTAAGTGAACTGTGATAAATAAAGCTAGCTAGTGTATCTCGGGAGAGTGCATTTAGTATATTACTGTGATTACTCGGGAGAGATTTACGGTAAGAAGAGTGTTAATGATTGATAGAATGTGTTGGTGAATTTGTATGAAACATAAACAGAAGGAATTCCATCAATAGGGGAAATCATTACCTTAGCGCTTTCTCATTATTGTTTACAACTTAGCATCTTAGTTTACAGCTATTTACTTATTATTAATCTTAGTTAGTAAAAATACCCTCAACTGTGATTCTCAACATTTGGGAAATTGATTCTAAAGAGTTTAGTAGGTCTAACGATAGTGATTGATAGGTTAATTCTCTGTGGATTCGACTCCGGACTTGTAAACCGGATTATATTTGCAACGACCGCATTGTAATTTTTATAAGGCATAGTTGGGCGTGATCAAATTTTAGCGCAGTTGCCGGGGAGGTAATGGAATTATCAATTACCATTGATAGAAATACAAAAAAAAAATTCTTAGTGTAGTCAGTTTTCTCTATACCCATTTTTTCATTGAAATTTTGACGGTTGTTGACTTGGTTGCACAGGTGTATGCCTAGAAAGTCTACGAGGACTGGAGAACTACTTGAGGGACTCTCATACCCCGAGAAAACATTTCGGATATTGAACCGTGCCAACAAAAGACTTCAACAATCCCAACAAACACACAAACTCAAAATTAACATGGGAGACGTAAACGATACCAAACGGAAACGTCAGGAATGAGCAAGCTGGTTTAAATGCTAGAGAAGTGGCACCTCCTATGCCTGAGGGTGCACTATATGACTGGGCACAACCCACAGCTAACAATCTGGCCACTGCCATTGTTGTGCCCGCAATACAAGCTGAATCATTTTAGATCACAAATAACATGCTGCACTTGCTGCAAAACAAGGGACTCTTTTTTGGGACACAAATAGAAGATCCTCAGCAGCACTTGAAGAACTTTTTGTCTATCTGCAAAACTCAAAGGTAGCCCAACGTGACTCTGGAAGCAATCAGGCTATTATCGTTTCCATTCTCGGTGACAGGAGCTGCTCAGGTTTGGCTAAACTCACTCCCCATAAACTCTATAGAAACTTGGGATGAGTTAGTCGAGAAATTTCACAACAAGTTTCACCCGCCCAACAAAACTGCTCAACAAATTGATGAGATCGTGAGCTTCAAACAGAAACCAATAGAGACACTGCATGAGACATGGGGCAGGTTTAAAGGAATGTTGGTTATGTGTCCCCACCACGGTGTTCCAGAACAGATGTTGGGACAACGGTTTTACATGGGACTGTCAGACAACATGAAGAATATTGTAGATACCACAGCTGGTGGGGCATTCTTGAGCAAAACCTAGAGAGAAGGTCAGAATCTGCTTGACAAGATGGCACAGAATTCGGGGTGGACGACCAGGAATGCACCTATCACTCCAGTGGTGCACTCAGTGCCTCTTGATCCCTTAAATACCATGGCTGAAAATATGGCAACCCTCCTGACACAGATGAGCATACTCACCAAAAAGGTGGAGGAATCAGGGCAGAAACAACAAGTACATATTGTAGACACTACCAACGGGGGCTTGTGTGCATCTTGCATTAGCTAGTCAATTGGTAATCCTTGGAATGAAGAACATGATCATCATCATCAACACCCTGAAGACATGAACTATGTGTCCAACTATAGAGGCCAGAGCCAGGGCAATTAGAACTGGGGTTAGCAAAATTAGCAGCAATACAGGCCGGCGCAGCCACAGTTTAACATAGGAAACATGGGAGGTACGAGACCCCCCAATAATATGGCACCTTATCCCAGGCCACAGGGGTACAACAATCACAATCAACAGCAAGGGTATCATCCACCTTAGCAGCAACATGGTGGAAGACAAGAAGATGGGTTTACTAGACTGGAAGCAATGATGCAGCAGGTTATTGGGTCCAATGCCAAAATCAATGAGAGAGTCGATGCACACGATGCAACAATCAAAAATATTGAAGTGCAAATGGGACAGATTTCAATGTCTCTGAACAATCGTCCTTAAGGGACATTACCTGCAGACACCCAAATAAATCCAAAAGATCAGGGCCCAAAGCAACTGATGGCGGTGAGTCTCCGTAATGGCAGGGATCTGGATGTAGAACAAGAGAGGGCTCGAGAAAATATACAGGTTGAGACACTCATACCAGTGCCCATTGAGCTGGATGAGTCAACGATACTGACAGAGGTGACAGTCCAGCCTGCTCAGGAAGAAAAGAGCATTCAGCAAGAGACTGAGAAAGTAGTTGAGCCAGTGCAGGAGCCAGTAGTTGAGATAGTAGCTGAGAAAGAGCAATCCCAAGTGATTGGGAAGAAGAGACCTCCTGCACCCTTTCCATAGAGGCTGGCCAAGCATCAAAAGGAGGAGCAGTATAAAAAGTTCTTTGAAATGCTCAAACAAATCTAGGTAAACATACCATTGATTGAAGCTTTAAAAGAGATGCCTGGGTATGCAAAGATGATGAAGGACTTGATGTCCCGGAAATTTGATTTTCAAGACTTGGCCATAGTTACACTTACTCAGACCTATAGTGCAGTGGTGACTAGACCAATTGCAGAAAAGCTGTCTGACCCAGGAAACTTTACAATTCCGTGCACTATTGGAAATTTTGCCTTTGCAAAGGCGCTCTGTGATTTAGGGGCCAGCATTAAACTTATGCCCCTAGCTATTTATAAGAGGTTGGGCATTGGGAGAGATAGACTCACCTCCATGTTGTTGCAGTTGGCCGACAGGACTGTGAAGCGTCCATTTGGTATCCTTGATGATGTGCTGATTCAGGTAGGAAAATTCGTGTTCCCTGCAGATTTTGTGATCTTGGATTGCAAAGTAGATGAAGAGATTCCTATAATCTTAGGAAGGCCATTCTTGGCCACGGGGAGAGCGTTGATTGATTGTGAGACCGGGGAGCTCAAGATGAGGCTCAATGATGAAGAAATAACATTCAATGTGCAGAAGTCTATGAGGCGACCAAGCGAGTTCGTCAATTGCTCTCTTATTGATGCTGTGGATGTAATAGTAGAGTCTGATGATGAGGTGTTGACTATTGAGGACCCCCTTTCTGCATGTTTGATGAACTTAGATGAAGTGAATGGGGAGGATCTAGTGGAATGGGTGTTGGTATTAGAAGGTAGAGGGTTCTGGGATAGAAATCTAGAATTCGAGCCCTTGCACTTAGAAAAGAGGGAAACTCCTCCAGCCAAGCCATCTATCGAAGAACCACCAAAGCTGGAGTTAAAGCCTTTGCCCACCCACCTCAGGTATGAATTTCTGGGGCCTAACTCCACATTACCTGTTATGATCTCATCTAGCTTGTTAGATGTGAAAGCTCAACAACTCTTACAGGTACTAAGGGAGTGCAAAACTGCCATTGGGTGGACCATGGCAGACATCAAAGGGATCAACCCCGCCTACTGCATGCACAAGATTCTGCTAGAAGAGGGTCACAAACCTTCCAGGGAACACCAGAGGAGGCTGAACCCCAACATGAAGGAAGTGGTGAAGAAGGAGGTAATAAAGTGGTTAGATGCGGGAATTATTTTCCCAATCTCTGACAGCAGCTGGGTGAGCCCAGTTCAATGTGTTCCTAAAAAGGGTGGCATGACGGTTGTGAAAAATGACAACAATGAATTGATATCTACAAGAACCGTCACAGGCTGGAGAATTTGCATGGACTATCGGAAGTTAAATCTTGCCACCCGGAAAGACCACTTCCCACTTCCCTTCATTGATCAGATGTTGGACAGACTGGCAGGGAGGTCACACTTCTATTTTTTGGATGGGTACTCAGGGTACAATCAGATCTCTATTGCACCGGAGGACAGAGAGACGACCTCCTTCACCTGCCCGTATGGCATTTATGCCTTTAGACGGATGCCTTTGGCCTATGCAATGCACCTACCACATTCCAACGGTGCATGTTGGCCATATTCATTGACATGGTAGAGGACATAATGGAGGTATTCATGGATGACTTCTCAGTGGTGGGGAATTCATTTGATGAGTGCCTGATAAATCTGACGCAAGTGCTGAAATGGTGCATCGAGACTAACTTGGTTCTGAACTGGGAGAAGTGCCACTTCATGGTACAATAAGGCATAGTCTTGGGGCACTGGGTGTCAAGCAAGGGAATTGAGGTGGATCATGTGAAAGTGGATGTAATAGCAAAGCTGTCTCCCCCAACCTCAGTCAAATCAATCAGAAGCTTCCTTGGGCATGCCGGTTTTTACCGGAGGTTCATAAAAGACTTCTCCAAAATTGCCAACTCTCTCTGTAAGTTGTTAGAAAAATATCACCCATTTTTGTTTTCTAATGATTGCAGGGTAGCATTTGAGGAGTTGAAAAAGAGACTGGTCACAACACCCATCATTGTTGCCCCAACTGGGAGCAACCGTTCGAACTAATATGTGATGCCAGTGACTACGCAGTGGGGGCAGTGCTGGGCCAGCGGAAAGACAAACTGATGCACCCAATCTATTATGCTAGTAGAACGTTGAGTGGCACCCAGTTGAACTACACTGTGACTGAGAAGGAGATGTTAGCTGTGGTGTTCGCGTTCGACAAGTTCCGATCCTACCTGATAGGGTCCAAGTAATTGTATATACTGACCATGTAGCTCTCAGGTACTTAATTAAAAAGAAAGAATCTAAGCCACGCCTGATTCCTTGGGTCTTGCTACTGCAAGAATTTGATCTTGAAATTCGTGACCATAAGGGCACTGAGAATCAAGTCGCTGATCATCTATCACGACTTGAGGGAGCTGAAAAGGCAGTTGAGGTTGAGGAAATTCTGGAAACTTTTCCAGACGAGCAGCTGCTCGCCACCACTCTTCAGGAAGTGCCATGGTATGCAGACTTTGCTAATTACCTGGCCAGTGGTATAGTTCCTCACGACCTTTGATCGGTCCAAAGGAAAAGGATTTATCGTGAAAGCCGCCAGTATTACTGGGATGAGCCTTATCTATTTAGAATATGCCTTGATAATATGATTTGGAGATGCGTCCCCGAGATAGAGCAATCTTCTGTTTTGCAGGCTTGTCACGCATCGGCGTATGGTGGACACTTTGGAGGGGTCAAAACAGCGGCAAAGGTGTTAGATGCTGGATTCTTCTGCCCAATAGTATTTAGAGATGCGCACCTATGGGTGAAGGGCTGCAATGAATGTCAGTGGACCGGGAACATTTCCCAGCGCCACGAGATGCCCATGAACCCAATTCAAGAGGTGGAAGTGTTTGACGTCTGGGGGATTGACTTCATGGGTCCCTTCATCAGCTCCTATGGCAATAAATACATTCTTGTTGCTATAGACTATGTGTCCAAATGGGTGGAAGCTGCTGCGTTGCCCACCAATGATGCAAAAGTGGTAGTGGGATTTTTGAAGAAGAACATATTCACCCGCTTCGGGACACCACGAGCAATTATCAATGATGGAGGCACTCACTTCTGCAACAGAGCCTTTGAAAAGTTGCTTGCTAAGTACGATGTGCGCCACAAGGTGGCTACTCCTTACCACCCACAGACTAGTGGACAAGTTGAAGTGTTTAATAGAGAAATCAAGAGTGTGTTAACCAAAACTGTAAACGCCACAAGAACTGATTGGGCGATGAAGCTAGATGATGCACTCTGGGCTTACAAAACTGCTTTCAAGACACCAATTGGTATGTCACCATACGAGTTGGTGTTTGGGAAGGCCTGCCATCTGCTAGTGGAACTTGAACATAAAGCGTGGTGGGCATTGAAACAACTGAACTTGGATATGGAAGCTACGGGCACAACAAGAATCACTGAATTGCATGAGCTCGAAGAGTTCAGACATCTTGCTTTCGAGAGCACAAAGTTGTAAAAGGAGAAAATGAAGAGGCTACACGACCAGAACATTGTTGAGAGGAATTTCAAACCCGGGGACATGGTATTATTGTACAACTCAAGACTAAGTCTGTTCCTAGGTAAACTTAAGTCACGATGGTCTGGACCATTTCGAGTAGTTGAAGTTTTCCCTTCAGGGGTTGTTGAGATTGCCACAGAGAATGACTCTCGTACATTTAGAGTCAATGGTCAAAGATTGAAGCCATATGTGGGCATGAGTGAGCCAAAGGAAGTGTCTGAGCTGCACCTGACTGAACCACAGAGGTCGAGCGAGCCTTAAATGCCCTCATCCTGCGTCGTGCCGCGACGTTGAATCAGGCACTGCGTGGGAGGCAACCCACGACATTGTTGTAAGTATAACACAAAAAAAAACGCAGAATCAGAAAACTGCCCAGATCGCGGTTCCACCGTAACCGCGGTGGGGATCCCTCTCTGAACCTCGTCTACCGCGGTTCCATCGTAAACGCGGTAGAACCGCGGCAGACCACGTCGGGCCCAGATACGCGATAGTTAGTTTTCAATTTTTTTATATTTTTTCTTTATTCTTTTTACCCCTCCCCCCTTATTTACCCTAATCCCCACCTATCCTCTAAATCACTCTCCCCCTAAAACACGCCCCCTCCCCCAAACACAATCCTTTCCTCTACTCATTCTCTCAAAATCTCAGTCCCCATCTTCATCCTCCATTGTCATCTTCTTCAAAGCTTCATCACCACTACCCATCCCTCCCCTCCTTCATTCAAGTAAGTTATTTTTCTTCTTCCTTCTCTAATTCTTTATCTTAATTAGTGTAATGTATCCTACATTAGATTGATTAAACCCTAGGTAGGAATAGTGTTAATTTTCTTCAAATTTTTGCTTCTTTTTCTGTTTTTATTGTTGTATTTGGTTCTTGTGGACTTGTGTGAGTCTTAAATGTGTGGGTCTGCATTGTGCTTCAATTGTGGGGGATGTTTACATGGTTTGGAGGCCTAGATATAATTTTTGTGGTGAAGTTTGGTGGAGGGGCCTATTTGGCCAAAATTGTGGGGTTTGTTGTGATATTTTGGAGCACATTGTGCCCCCCTTATGTTGTGGTGGTGTTGTATTTGGCGTAAACCACTTGAAGGAGCATGTGTGGGGTATTGTATGTCGAAAATCGTGAGTTAGTACCATTGTGGGGCCATTGTGGAGATTGTTAACCTTGAGCACCTTACTAGTTGGGGGCTTGGCATAGTTGTAAGAAAGAAAGAAATGGGGGATCCTGTTTGGTGCCATCGGGTGGTGAAGTCTGAGTATCCATCCGAGTGGCAATAGTTAGGATTCATTTGATGGTTCCCTGAATTGTTTGCAGGTGATATGGCTCGTAAAAGGCAAAAGAACGCAGCAGGCACTTCCCAAGAGCCTACATATGATGCCTCCAGGTTCGAATCACAGGTCGTAGAGGATGACTTTCATGCCAAGGCCTCCAAGAACTTCACCCCTGAGATTCCTATTGACAGGGCGGCCCTCCGTGCGGAAAAAGAAGAGATGTATGAGGAAATTCGGCGGAAGGAGATGGAGTTCTTATTTGATGAACCTGAGACAGTGAATGTCATGCTAGTGAGGGAGTTCTATGCGAACTGCCCAGCTCATATGTTGCAGGAGGTGATTGTGCGGGGCAGGGTGGTAAATGCCTCAGTTGAAAAGATTCGCCAGGTGTTGAGGCTGCCTAGGTTCACTGGTGACATCGACTATTACCAGGAACCACAAGGAGTCACTTGGGAGAATATGACTGAAGTACTCTGCGCAGGGGGTCAACCACTCTGGTTACATGACAATATCACCCTGAACTCCAAGTCATTCACATATTTGGCTAAATATTGGTTCACCGTCATTTGCAGCCGGTTCTTGCCCACAGGTAACACGACTGACGTGAATTATCAAAGAGCTCTATTGATGTGGTGCTTCATCACTAAGAAAGATTTTGATGCGGCGAGAATAATTGGTGATGAAATGATCCTGCGGTCTCCGCTGCTGTCAAAGGGATTCTACTTCCCTTCATTGGTGACGAGGTTATGCTTGCTAAAAATGTTCCCACCAATCCTACTGATAGAGCCTTGCCCACTAAAGCACCATTCAAAGCGTCAGGCATCAGAGTGGGCCGAGATGCACCTGCCACCATTCAGATCGATGATGAGGATGAAGCCCCAGCACCATCCAGGAGATCCTATGACGGAGCCGTACCCTCTCAGCAACACCATACTGGGGCAGGCTTCTCTAAATCCTAGTCCACCCGGCCTATGTTGTGTTCTATGGAGGAAGAGATCGTAGATCTTCGCACCTCGGTGGATGGCCTACACATGCGTATGGATGCCATGTCTCAGCGGCATGCTAGGTCTGAGAGTCACATGATGGCGTGGTTTCGTGCTTTGGGGAGAGCTTGTCATGTTGACCCCAGCACCGTCTCAGACTCCGATTGATGCTCAGGGAAGTCTTCTTACCCTTCTGCTCTTTATTTTTGATATGACATGGGGACATGCCATAATTTTAAGTGCGGGGTGGGAGACTTGCTCTGGTAGTGTATTGTAGTGTATATAGACATTGAGTATGTTGTAATATTAGATTGATGTTGTTGTGTATAATTGACTGGACTGACATTAGAAGTAACTGACTTGGACCAACGACGGACACTTGTCGACGGGTCTCTTGAGGGTCAAAGTCAGATATAAAAAAAAAATGTAGAGGACTCTTCCTGAGGACGGACCACTTGGACAGTACTCTTGAGGAAATTAGTCCAGATATATTTTTCTTTATTTTATTTTATTTTTTAGGTAGTGTAGTAATTCTCCCTTTGTTTTTCTTTTGACCATGGTTCTTTTCCAAGGGCTTTTCTTGAACCGAGTTAGGTAGATTTTTCTTTTATAGTTTTAGGACCTTAAGACTCTCTTGGACCAAAATGGGTGAAGGCTAGAATGCAACCCTTGATGTACACACCTGAGAATAACAAAAACGAACTGAGGGTGCGACGTCTAGGCTCGTTTGTAGACTCATACTTTGATGCCTTAATTTTGCACATCTTGTCTTGCTTGAACGCTTGTAAGAGTGTGTTGATAAACTGATTCGGAATGAGTTACATGCCAAGTGTGTGTGAGCTATTACTTGCATTCTGTGCGTGCATGCGATACCTAGAACTTACCCTGTGTGTTTGCAAAGCGAAATAGAAGTTGTTTGGTGTTAGAGATGATTGAGGCATTTCTTTGTGTAGCCTGTATAATTGTGAATCCACCTGTACATATTGCCATAGTTAACCCCATTGAGCCTGAAGCCTGTTCTTTGATAACCCTATAATAACCTACATCCCTGTGTTTGAGTAGTTTGACTGTTTGAACCTGTACCTCCTAGAAGCACTTGAATTATTAAAGAACATACAAAAGTCAAAGTGTGGGGTAGTAAGGGAGTGGAAAAAGGGGAATCTGGAAAGAAATACTTGAATGGTGCAATGGCAGCTAAAAAAAAGATGAAGAAAACGAAACAAAGCAAAACAAAACAAAAAAAAAAAGAAAAGAGAAAAAGGCCAGTGCACCTAAAGAAAAGTGGGGGGGCACCTATGAAACAAAATGTGAAAGAATGATTGGGCTGAACATGGAGATTGAAATAAAAGGAAGTTTGTATTTAAAGTGCTTAGGGAGGTTAGTCACTATATCCAAATATATCCTACCCGTCCCTTAGCCTACATTACAACCAAATAAAGACCTCTTGATCTTTGATTGAACAGCTCGATTAGTAGAGTATTACACTAGGGGCAAGCTTATGGTGTATTTGTGTGGCATGTGAATGTTCTTTGCTGAGAGTGAGGAAATTTTGTCTATCTATGGTTCCTTGTTGCTTAATTTTATGTGTGTGGAACTTCTCTCAAATTTGTGATGTGAGGGCATGGGACCCAGGAAGAAAAAGTGAGTTTTCACCTCTGTTAGAGTAACTAGAGTAAGCACGAGTGTGTCATGGCATTAGAGTCTGCATCTGAGTGTGACTGTTGCACTGCTTAGGTTATTCTTTCATAATGGCAGGTGTGACATAAACTTAGGGCAATGCATCTAACGGTTAGGCCTAGAAGTGTGGTTTAACATGCTCGAGGACGAGCAAAGGTTTAAGTGTGGGGTGTTGATAATAGGTGAATTTAACTATAATTAGGCCCTAAAGAACCACCTTCTTGTATAGTTTTAATGATAAAAGTGATAACAAAATGCTCTGATTAGCGCTTTTCATGCTTTTCAGGTGATATATGACAAGAGAAGGGTATGGAGTACTTTTGGGATCAAATATGGAGAAAAAGAGGCAAATCATAAAATTCCGCCAAGTGAACCACGCGAAGCAGCTCAAGCGAGGCCTGAAGAAGGACTGCCGCGGCTCCACCGTAACCGCGATAGAACCGCAGCAGAGTGTACTTGCGGACAACTGAAGAATCAGAGAGCATGTTTGGCCGCGGTTTGACCGCGACCATGGCAGAACCACGACAGAGGCGGAAAACTCCAGGGACCTAAGTGCAAAACACGGGATTTTTAGCCCAAACCCTATTTTAAATACTAGACTTTGCCCAAAGGAGGCATGGATTGATTTAGAGAGTATTTTGGAAGGAAAACAATTGTGAGAGATCACCCAAAACATCATATCTTCTTCTTCTTTAATTTTTCTTGCAATTTTCATGATGAACATTATTCTAGTTTATTTACCCATAGTTATGAGTAGCTAAATATTTTGTCTAGGGTTTTGATGGAACCTATTGAGGGATGAACTTCTTGTTTATGTGAATACAGTTTGCCAGTTTTAATTTCTATTTGTTCAACTACGTGTTTGTTGGAGTTAATTGACAGGATCCTCAATTAGCTGTGCCTATGTAGTGTGCATAACTTGGGAGAGAGTGCATATTTAGGTTATTGTTGAACAACACCACTCTCAAAGTATAAGAGGGATCTATAACTGCGGGTTTAAAGGCGAGATTAGGGATAACGAAGCCTTGGGTGTAATCTTAAGTGAACTGTGATAAATAAAGCTAGCTAGTGTATCTCGGGAGAGTGCATTTAGTATATTACTATGATTACTCAGGAGAGATTTACAGTAAGAAGAGTGTTCATGATTGATAGAATGTGTTGGTGAATTTGTATGAAACATAAACAGAAGGAATTCCATCAATAGGGGAAATCATTACCTTAGCGCTTTCTCATTATTGTTTACAACTTAGCATCTTAGTTTACAGCTATTTACTTATTGTTAATCTTAGTTAGTAAAAACACCCTCAACTGTGATTCTCAACATTTGGGAAATTGAATCTAAAGAGTTTAGTAGGTCTAAAGATAGTGATTGATAAGTTAATTCTCTATGGATTCGACTCCGGACTTGTAAACCGGATTATATTTGCAAAGACCGCATTGTCCTTTTTATAAGGCATAGTTGGGCGTGATCAAGCGTCACAATACACAGTATACATCCTTGATCCGGAGGGCAAAACTAACACTGGTGCTGAAGTCAATACGGTCTTGAGCTTCTGAAAGTTCGTGTATTAATCACCAGACCATCTGAACTGAGCGCCCTTCTGGGTCAATCTAGTCAAAGGAGCTGCAATAGACGAGAAGCCCTCCACAAGCCGATGATAATGATAATAACCTGCTAACCTCAAGAAACTCCTGATGTCGGTCGTTGTGGTAGGACGAGGCCAACTCTGAACTACTTCAATCTTCCTGGGATCCACCTTGATACCCTTACCTGATACGATATGCCCCAGGAAAGCCACAAAGTCTAACCAGAACTCGCACTTGGAAAACTTAGCATATAGCTTTTGTTCCCGCAAGGTCTAAAGCACCATCCTAAAATGTTGCTTTTGCTCCTATATACTACACAAGTAGATCAATATGTCATCAATGAATACAATGAAAAAAGAGTCAAGATATAGCATCAACACCCGATTCATCAAATCCATAAACGTCATCGGGGCATTAGTCAAGCTAAAGAAAATCACTAGGAACTCATAGTGAACATATCTAGTCCGGAAAGACGTCTTTAGAATATTCAAAGCATGAATCTTCAACTGATAATACCCAAATCTCAAATCGATCTTAGAACACCCTAGCACCATGTAATTGATCAACTAAATCATCAACGCGCGACAATTGATACTTATTCTTGATAGTGACTTTGTTCAGCTGGCGGTAAATAATGCACATCTGCATACTCTCATCCTTCTTCTTCACAAAAAAATACCGGTGCACCCCAAGACGACACACTCGGCCCGATGAACCCATTCTCGAGCAACTCCTCTTCAACTCGTTCAACTCTTTTTGAGCCATGCGGTACAGTGGAAAAGATATAGACTGGGTGTTGGGCGCTAAATCAATACTAAAATCGATATCACGACATGATGGCATGTATAGTATATCAGAAGAAAATACATTAGAGAACTCCCGCACCATGGGCACTGAATCAATTGTAGGAGTCTCCACAGCAGTATCTCGAACATAAGCTAGATAGGCCAAACATTCCTTCTTGACCATATGTTGAGCTTTCAAGAAAGAGATGAACTGACTAGATGTATTGATAGATGAGTCCATCCACTATAATCTAGGCAACTCTGGCATCGCCAAGGTAACAGTCTTGGCATGGCAATCAAGAATGGCATTGTACAGAGACAACCAGTCCATGCCCAGGACGACCTCAAAGTCGGTCATATAAAATAACAAAGATACGCTCTGGTCTCATAACCACAGAAAATCACTACACAAGATTGGTAAACCCGATCCATAGCAATATAATCAACCATTGGCATGGACACATATACATGAACACCCAAGGACTAACTAGATACATCCAGATAAGGAGCAAATAGAGAAGATACATATGAATAAGTAGAACCTGGATTAAATAGTACAGAATCATCCCCACCGCAAATCGAAATAATACCTGTGATCACGATGTTTGAGGCTATTGCATCTAGTCTGGCTAGAAAGGCATATAACCTAGTCGGAGCACCACCTAGCTAGCCTCCACCTTTAGAGCAACACCTAACCACTTTCCCTCAGTCTTTGGCCGGCCTGATGGGTGTTGCGGCTAAACGCACACGCAAGTATACGCGGTCGTCAAGTAATAAAGTGACTAAAATTCGGATGTCGAACCCACGAGGACTTGTGATTAACTATTAACTAAATTAGACTATCCTAATTATCTAAACAAGAATTAAACCAAGAAGTATTTGGTTCTAAACTAATTAAATAAAGAATATAAATAATGAACTTTTAACATAGAGAAAAAGCAGATATTTATGATATCAATGTAATGAAAACGATCTAGGGTTATGGGCTATCTAACATTCCTATTGTATACTTCAATTGAATTGACTAACTAATTTATCTAGTTTATTTGTTGACATGGTTAATATTTCTCATAAGAATCTGTCGAGTTCTTACTCGCCTATTCAAGCTAACCTAACTCCTATATGTCTATGGAAGTAGAATCAACAAGAACGCATTTATAATTCCTGTAAATCAACCAAGCAAGACAATTAGGTATATGTCTATCCTAACCGCGAATCCGTTCCCCGATGCCCAGGTTCAAGAACTTGCTCTACTCAATCCTATATGCAATCTAGAATTCCCACTTTCGAGTTCAACTCTAGATTCGTAGATAGTATTCAATTGGTGATCAAGCAATCAAATAATTAAGTGCAGGATTGAATAAATAAACCAATATGATAAACTAAGAAATCAAAATTAATATCCGAATAACAATAGTCATGAAAGAACCACAACCCTAGAACGTGAAGTTTAGCTCCACATAGACATGGTATCAAAACAACAAATCATACAAAGAAACATAAAAAGACTAAGTTGGTGGAAGAAAAGATGAAACCCGGCCTCCACGGCGGCTCTGTTCTTGTGTTTTCCTCTCAAAAACGTCCTCTCTCTCAAAATACCATTTTCCATGTATATATACCAAGTAGGGTTGGGCCCAAACAATTATACCTTCTCCAATGTGAAAAAGGACACTTTTCCCGGGTTTGACTAGCGCGATCGCGCTAGTGGTCGCACTAGTGGCCCAGTGTTCTGCCTGACGAGCGCGACCTGAGCGCAATTGCACTATTGACGTGCATGTTTCACCCTGTTCAGTTTTGAATTTGAAAAAACGTAAAACATGAAAGCTGTATACCTTTGAGTTAGCTTTCCAAAAATATATTGTGTAGCCAAAATGGAGTTTTGAAAAAAAAGTTATATCTATTGCACTAGACAGTGCACAATATGCCTACTAGAGTCTTCGTTTGCTCTAACTATCATCCGTTGACCCCTAAACACGATCCCGACTTAATTCCTTGAACTTTTACTCAAACGTTAAAGCTTCAAATCACTTGAATTCATTCCATAACATCCACATAGCTCGGAATCACTCCTACAAGGCATAAAACACACCATTAGTGCAAAATACTAGCGATTAAAGCTCAAACTCAATTAAAGTGCAGCAAATTAGAGTGTAATAAGCGCTTAAAATACTTAATTATATCCTATCATCAACACCCCACACTTAAACGTTGCTCGTCCTCGAGTCAACCAAAAATTTACTCTATCTATGAACACTTAACATCTTAACACATTTCGAGCACACTGCACCAATGACCATGGTTGATAGCAACAATTAAACTCTAGCATATGCAATCATCATACATTTCCCTTTACTTGTCATTCTTCAAAAATATTCAAACAAAGACAATATGCTCACAACAATCCTAGCCTCAAAAACCGACTCAATGTCATGATGCACTCATGGCTTGAATACCCAACGTCGTAGAGAAGTCTAATAACGTTACCTATCCCTCATGACGCCATGTGCCCTCACAACAAGAACAAGAGAATACGTTGAACCTATAAAATCAAATCTCATGATCAAATATAGTTTAAAGACTCATATATATATATATATATATATATATATATATATATA
>MU703982.1:37815-58014 GCA_026770625.1 Nicotiana glauca
CACACACACACACACACACAAAAACAAAAGAAGTCACATGCATGCACTTGGTACCATAAGCTTGCCCTTAATATAAATCTCTACTAATGTAGGTTCGTTCGATCTAAAATCAATTAGGTCTTTTTTATGGTTGTAATGTGGGCTAAGGGGCGGGTAGGATATATTTAGGAATAGTGACTAACCATCCTAAGCACTTTAACACACCACATAATCAAATTTAAGCGCAAATTCTTCAATCCACTTCACTTTCACACACAATATCACCCCAAAAATGCTCCCTTCTTTTTTAATCACTACATTAATTCATACCCACTAGCAGGAGCAAGACAACAATGTATTCATCTCTATTTTTTTTCCTTCAGATTATTCTTTTTTTTTCAATTTCTGCTAATGGTGTATTATTTTACAAAACAAGTGCACCTTTCTTCCTTTTATTGGTTTCACTCAAAAGCCACCCCACACTTAGTTCCTTCTTACTTCTTTTAGCGCTCATCTCACAATTAAAGTGATTTAAGAGGAAAGGGATCAAAACAATATCAATTAAGAATAAAAAAGGTATAGGCTTGTAATGTGGGTGCCAAATAAAAGTTTATAGGTTCAAAAGGGTTAATTAGGGATAAATTTTATTTGTGATAAGTAATAAAGCTCAAAAAAGATCAAAGAAAGCCTAAAATCACTTTTCAAACCGAACATCACCTAAAATTTCGCTTCAACTCACATACCGGGCAAGTTCTAGACACAAGTATAATACATAGACTATACAAAAACCTCACCATACATGGCATATGACTCACTAAGAACGGTCTCATTCCGACTCTCAAACAAATGCAAGTATTCACGGAGCCACGAGATATTAAGCATGAAGCACAAAGTGAACATAAGTCAAGAAAACGATACATAGGCATCACAAGACATGCTATCCAACTAAGGAAGGCATCATCAATAATTTCAAATCATAGGGAAGATACTATACATGACAAATCCTAAATATGCTACTATCAAACAAGTCAAGGGCGCCTAGGTTCATCATTCTTCCTCCATTTATTCCCTAAATTTTAATCTACTCTAAAAATAAAAAATAAAAATACTACTACCCGGTTCAAACTACATCCCATGGAAAAGAACCGTTACACAAAGAAAAATCATGGGGGATTATTGCTACCTAAAAAAATAAAAGACGCTTTTTTGGATTTTTTCTATTTTTCACCCATTTTCATTTTTTTTATTGGACCTTAATCCCTCAAGAAAGTTGTGCACAAAATCCATTGTCGGGAAAAGTCCAAATTTTTTGATTTTTTTTTGAAAAAAATTACTACATTAAGAACGAGTACTATAACTAAGCTAACATAGCACAGAAAATCACCAAGACAATCTCCTCATCCCACACTTAAAATTGTGCAATATCCTCAATGCACACTAAAAATAACAAGAGGGTAAAAGAGACTCCTTGGTAGGCCAAAGGCCGAAGCATTAGCAGCTCATGGGATACTCAGACTTCTCCCAGGTACGATCCTTTGTACGGTCACCCCACACTTATTTCAACCACATAACTCACTTTTGCATACTTCCAGAGGCTTTTCTTCTATGCTCATAATCCTACAAAAAAATGCCACAAAGATAAAAAAAAATAAGAATAAAAGAAAGCAGTAAAGCTTGCCTCCCAACAAGCGCCTAATTTAAAGTCGCGGCACAACTTGAACCATTTTTTGTCTCCACCTTGAACTTATGAATTGTACCGCTAACATGGCATCCAGTCTGTGGCTATGCACCTTTGGTGGGGCTATAAGGATAACCAGGCCAAGTAATAAATTTTTTACTCTACACCTCTCGGCCTTTAGATGAGGAATGTAATTTTTACTTTTTGGCACAACAAATTCAAGTATATAGGCACTCTCATCCTCACTCTTTGACCCCTTCGTTGGCTCAGATGACTCGATTACTATTTTACTATCTAAATACAATGTGAAAAAATAATTAGAATGAGGTCTAATGCGCTCTAACTCATGAATTTTACTACTATTTGCATCTCCATATTTATACACATTCAAGTCTCCCAAAGTAATGTTATCTACTCCCTCACATGACTCTAGAGCACTCATTTCAATATTGGCATCCTCAAGAAAAACAGGGTCTAGTGATTGGTATTCTCGTTTTAGCTCCTCAATTTGGTCTAGAAGATTTTTTTCAACTTCACACAACTTATTATTAAATTGTTGGGCGTTACACACATCAACATTTGCGCTCAAATCTGCATCTAAGTTATGTACAACCAAGCTAAAATTATTAATTTTATGTCATATCTCTCCTTAGACCAATCATTTACCAACGTTGTTAGAAGACAACATCGTTCCTCATATTCCCTTAATCGTGAATATTCTTCCCAATACCAACCCTTAATCCATGTTCAAATTCAAACCTCCCAGAGTTCAGGTCATGACAAGCCCAAAAAGACGGGCCATAAAAGTCTTCTGTCAACCAAGCGTCTTCATCAATAACCTTACCTCCGCATATTTCATCTCCAGATGTCATGCTGAGAAAACTAGAAACACACTAAGAGAAAAATCAAATAGTTATAAAAATAAAAATATTCACAAAAAGAGAAGAAAAAAAATCAAAACTTGTAAAGATAAAAGCAAAAGTCTAATATAGAGAAATAGTTAACTTCTAAGTCCCCGGCAACGGCGCCAAAAATTTATTGCGGCCAAACGCACACGCAAGTATACGCGGTCGTCAAGTAATAAAGTGACTAAAAGTTGGATGTCGAACCCATGAGGACTTGTGATTAACTATTAACTAAATTAGACTATCCCAATTGTCTAAACAAGAATTAAACCTAGAAGTATTTGGTTCTAAACTAATTAAATAAAGAATATATATAATGAACTTTTAATAGAGATGAAGAGCAGATATTTATGATATCAATGTAATGAAAACGATCTGGGGTTATGGGCTATCTAACATTTCTATTGTATTCTTCAATTGAATTGACTAACTAATTTATCTAATTTATTGGTTGATAGGGTTAATATTGCTCATAAGAATCTATCGAGTTCTTACTCGCCTATTCAAGCTAACCTAACTCCTATATGTCTATGGAATTAGAATAAACAAGAACGCATTTATAATTCCTGTAAATCAACCAAGCAAGACAATTAAGTATATGTCTATCCTAACCGCGAATCCGTTCCCCGATGCCCAGGTTTGAAGAACTTGCTCTACTCAATCCTATATGCAATCTAGAATTCCTACTTTCGAGTTCAACTCTATATTCGTAGATAGTATTCAATTGGTGATCAAGCAATCAAATAATTAAGTGCAGGATTGGATAAATAAACCAATATGATAAACTAAGAAATCAAAATCAATATCCGAATAACAATAGTCATGAAAGAACCCCAAACCTAGAACGTGAAGTTTATCTCAACATAGACATGGTAGAAAAACAACAAATCATACAAAGAAACATAAAAAGACTAAGTTGGTGGAAGAAAAGATGAAACCCGGCCTCCACGGCGGCTCTGTGCTTGTGTTTTCCTCTGAAAAACGTCCTCTCTCTCAAAATACCATTTTTACATGTATATATACCAAGTAAGGTTGGGCCCAAACAATTATACCTTCTCCAATGTGAAAAAGGACACTTTTCCCGGGTTTGACTAGCGCGATCGCGCTAGTGGCCTAGTGTTCTGCCTGACGTGCCCGACCTGAGCAAAATCGCGCTATTGACGCGCATTTTTCACCTTGTTCCATTTTGAATTTGGAAAAACGTAAAACATGAAAGTTATAGCCCTTTGCGTTCTATTTCCAACCATATATTGTGTAGCCAAAATGGAGTTTTGAGAAAAAAGTTATATCTATTTTACAAGATAGTGCACAATATGCCTACTAGAGTCTTCATTTGCTCTAACAATCATCTGTTGACCCCCAAACACGATCCCGGCTTAATTTCTTGAACTTTTACTCAAAATGTATAGCTCCAAATCACTTGAATTCATTCCATAACATCCATATAGCTCGGAATCACTCCTACAAGGCATAAAACACACTATTAGTGCAAAACACTAGTGATTAAAGCTCAAACTCAATTAAAGTGCATTAAATTAGAGTGTAATAAGCGACTAAAATACGTAATTACATCCTATCATCAACGGGCGGTGTGACAACTGGTACAGTGATTATGGGCATATGGCCCTGTTGTACTGTCTTGCCCTAAAGCCTAGGGAAAAACCTCTTCACTCCCCGCACTTATAGTAACCTCTCGGTGCGGACGATTGTTGTCCCAATTCTGACCCTGGTGACCCGAATACCCACTGGAGGAACCCTCAATAGTCGGTGGACGATAGGTACTCTCCGGTATGAAGCTGAAGTAGGGTCGCGCGAGAGCACTCCGAGTAGGCGGTGGTGCTGAATACATTGGCCAGCTAAACTGGCAGCTACCCCCAAATGAGGGGCCACTAAATTTGCCAGAATGCCGAGGTTGCTTCTCTCCCATCGTATACGATCAACCTTGGTCATGGATACCTTCAATCCTCCGAGCTATCTCCATAATATGATCGGAAAAAGTACCCATCTCAACCTCCTCGGCCATAGTAACCCGGATACCATAATGCAAGCTCGCAATAAATCTCCGCACTCTCTCTACATCTGGGGGCAGTATCATAAGTGTGTGGCAAGACAAATTAGAGAATATCGCCTCATAATCGATCACAGACATATTGTCACGACCCGGATTCCAACCCTCACGGTCGTGATGGTGCCTAACATCTACTTCCTAGGTAAGCCAAAAGTTAGATAACCAATTTAACATCTTAACAGTTTAAAACAGAGCAATAATAATTATAACGATAAATAAAGATGTAATACATGAAATAAACCCATAACATATCACAGTTCATTCTAATCCCAAAAATCCGGCATCACCAGTAGATGAGTAGCTAGAATTCAACAAGTATGATTTGAACGAAATATAAATGTTCGAAATGAGATAAACAGTAAAGATAGAAATAGATGGGGACTTCAGGGATTGGAAACGCCGGCTGCTATACCTTAAGTCTATAATGTAGATATGATCCGAGCAGAAGCACCACTAGGCACTGCTGGGACCAACACCAGTATCTGCATAAAAAGTGCAGAAGTGTAGCATTAGCACAACCGATCCAATTACTTCATAAGTGTCGAACCTAACTCCGACGAGGTAGTGACGAGGCTATGTCAAGACACCTACGTAAATCATGTACAGGTATATACATAAAGCAATAAAATAACAAGTAGGACAATTAAAATATTAACTAGAAGGGGACATGTAGAAAGGAAAGTACGATAAGAAGGACAAGTACAAAATCACCAAATAGCCTTTTTTCGAAACAATAACAATGCAACCAATTAAATAAAGTAAAGCATTAAAATCAACAATGCACGACATCACCCTTCGTGCTTTTACTCACGTCCTCGCCATGTAATATCATAAATGAAATGACATTGCATCACCCTTCGTTCTTTTACTCTCTTCCTCACATGATATGGTAAATGATAATAAGCAATCAAAATTATGGCATCACCCTTCGTGCTTTAATCCTCACAACCTCTCAAATAAATGATATTTTATGCAAATAAGGCACATCAACACCCTTAATGCTTTTCACTCTTCCTCACCAAGCAACAACACTAATCCAAAAAAACAAAACAATGTGGGAAGCAATTTCACTTCAATCATAGTATAGTGACAATTCAACTCAACTTTCAAAATCCCAACAACTTCAAAGTAAACAATAGATATGAAGGAGAACAATTAGTAGAAGTAATAATCTAACTACGACATGGAAAGCATAGTAATTCAAACAACATAATACAAAAAAACAATTTCCATCCTCATAATTTAACCTTATGACAATGCATATGTACTCGGCACCGTACATATAAGCCGACCCACCACGTAATTCACGTAGAAAATAGAACAACAAGACCTAATTCTCTCAAGTCAAGGTTAAACACGACACTTACCTTATCCCGCAACCAAGTCAATCAACCAACCATGACCTTGCCTTTTGAACAAGCCTCCAAACTAACCAAATCTAACCAATTATCAATCAAACAATTCAAATAAGCTTTAGAAACAATCAAGAAGGAAAACGTTCATTTTTAATGAATTTGGAAAAAGTCAACAAAAGTCAACCCAAGGCTCTCTTGGTCAAACCCCTGAGATTCGGACTAGAACTAGATTATCCATTCGTTCCCGATCCCAGTTATGTGATTTGTTTCGAATTTCGATCTCAATTTGAGGCGTAAATCTCAATTTTATAAAATCCCTAATGTCTACCCAAATCCATAATTTCTACCACGAAAATCCTAGATTTGATGTTCAAAACACATACAAAGTATTGGGTAATTGAAAGGAAATGGATTAAAGTTGCTTACCAATGAATTTGCAAAGACAAATCTTGAAAAATTGCCTCTATAGTGTGTAGGGTTGAGAAATTGTGTAAATGAGCTAAGTCCCAAATGTTCCCTCTTTTACCTAGCTGCGAATGTCGCAATTGCAATCTCTTGTTCGCAATTGCGACCATCGCAAATACGAGAAGCAGGTCGCAAATGCGAACAATGCCCCCAGCCTGCATTAGTAGTAATTGCGACAAAATAGTCGCAAATACGATATCCCATCCAACGGCTAATGTGATCAAAGGTTCCCATTTGTGAAGCTACCTAAGCCCAGTGCTCAGTCGCAAATGCAACCAAGCCAATGCAAAAGTGGAGTCTGGGTTGTCCAAAATTTGCCAACATTTCTTCACAAATGTGAAGACTACTCTGCCTAGTCCCCTATAGCAATTATGATCTCAACTTTGCAACAGAGGAGTTTGCATTTTTGAACAGGTCATTGCAATTGCGAGACCTACAACCCAACACCAGAACTGAAGCACACCAGTGGTCCTTACACTATCCAAACTCATCCGAAACGCGTCTAAAACTCACACGAGCACCTCAGGCTCCAAACTAAAAATGAATACAAGTGTAAAAACATCATATAAACTCACTCTCATGATCAAAGCACCAAAATAAAATCCAGAACCACGAATCAGACATAAAAATGCACGAATTTAAGGTGAAATTCAAGAACTTCTAGAATCACAACTAAGCATCTGAATCCTATCAAACTAACTCTGAATTGCACCAAATTTTGTAGACAAATTTCAAATAACAAAACAGACCTATTTCAAGTCCCAAAACCAAAATCCAAACCCGATAACCATAGAGGAAACCTACGGTCAAACCTAGAAAATTTCCAAATTTTCAAATTGTTAACCTTTGGCAAAACCAGTCATATCAACTTAGGGACCTCAGATTTCAATTCTGGGATACGCCAAGTACAAAATCACAATACGAACTTACCAAAATTGTCAAAACATCGATCTGGGGTCATTTACCTAAAATATTGACCGTGGTCAACTCTAGCCTTATTTTTGGTCAATATTTCATGTAAAAGCTTTTTGAAAAGTGACATGGGCCATACACGCAAAACAAGAAATATCAAATGAAGCTGATAGAGGTCTCGAAATACAAAAATAAGGGCTAGTACTCAAAATGACTTATTGGGTCATCACAAATCTGACCTTACTAGAGCTACCCAAACTGACCCCGCAACTCTTTCCTCTGAGAGGGTGAAACATATCTGTACAAAAAGAGACGTGTGAACTAGTCCCAAGTCAAGGGAGGTAAGCCTATTGGCCTACTGGCCTGCTATAGAGATAAGACTGCCACCATCTACGGGCCTTACCCTCTAGTTGAAAAATGGTTAAGTCCACCCCATTGGACTCCAATACTCCCATATTTTTCCGTAGGCCCCTGTAATGATTGATGAAGTCATGTAGGTCCTCATGCCTCTCACCTTAAAAGATAATAGGATGAAGACTAGTCCACTTGTCTAACTTTTTCTACTGCTCAACGGCCACAGTTGGTCTGGTCTCTAGTATAATCGATGTAACCGGGTGGTCCTCGCTCGCAGGTGGTGCACCTGGGGTTTGATAAACTGCAGCACCGTGCCTTGGAGCTTGAGTAATAGGGGTTTGTGCTTCCCCTCCCACTTGAGATGTTGCTAGATCTGACAGAAATAGCCCAGCCTGAGTCATAGAATCCATGAACCACAATATATGATCCATGAACTCATGATATCCCGATGTAGTCAAAAATTCCTCTGAGGCCATCTCAGCGGCATGCACCTCATCCTGCTCCTCAATAACAGGATCCACTGGTGGTACAACGGGAGTAACTCTAGGAAACCCTCATCCTCTAGTAGGAGTTTTAGCCCTCCCCCATCCTCAACTTCAACCTCAAACAATGGGGGAGCAGTTTCTATACCACTGGGTATAGATTTTGTAGTTCAATTACCATGAGCCTTGCGAAATTTTGATGCAGTTTGGGTCATTGTCGATAGGTTGACCAAGTCGGCACACTTTATTCCGATTGTGACCACGTATTATTCAGAGAGGTTGGCCCAGATTTATATTCAGGAGATTGTTCGATTGCATGGTGTCCCAGTTTCCATCATATCAGATAGAGGCCCTCAATTTACTTCACATTTCTAGATAGCAGTATAGAGTGAGTTGGGACCCATGTAGAGATCAACCCAGCCTTTCATCCGTAGACCAACAGGAAATTGTAGTAGATAGTTCAGATCTTGGAGGATATTCTTAGAGCATGTGCGATTAATTTCGGAGGGTAGTGGGATCGATTCTTGCCTTTAGTATATTTTACATACAACAACAGTTATCAATCCAACATTGAGATAACTCTATTTGAGGCTTTATATGGTTGGTGATGTCATTCTCCCATCGGATGGTTTGAGCTTGGCGAGACTAAGTTATATGGTCGTAATTTGGTGAAGGATGCCTTGGAAAAGGTAAAGTTGATTCAGGAGCAACTTCGCACAGTACAATCCAAACAGAAGAGTTACGCGGATCAAAATATGCGTGATTTATCATTTATGGTGGGCGAGAAAGTTCTCTTGAAGGTCTCACTGATCAAGGTAATCATGAGGTTCGGTAAAACGGGTAAGATGAGCCCAAGGCTTATAGGTCCATTTGAGGTGTTGAGATGAGTTGGGAGGTTGCTTATGAGCTTGCTTTGCCTCCCAATCTAGCGGATGTTCATCCGATTTTCCACGTGTCTATGCTCTGGAGGTATCATGCCGATAGGTCACATGTGTTAGACTTCAGCATGATTCAGTTAGATGAGAGCCTAGGTTATGAAGAGGATCCAGTTGCCATTGTTGATAAGCAGGTCCGCCAGTTAAGGTCCAAGAGGGTTTTTGCGGTAAGGATTTAGTGGAGGGTCCAACCAGTCGAGGAGGAAATTTGGGAAGCCAAGGAGGACATGCATAGTAGATATTCGCACTTATTCAGCACTCCAGGTATGATTCTAGACCCGTTCGAGGATGAACGTTTATTTAATAGGTGGATAATATAATGACACGACTAGTCATTTTTGCTTTCTAGAACATTGTTACCCTAAATAAGACTCCCCGTATATGGCTTTTATTGTTTTATAACTTGCGGGGAAGGTTAGTTCAGGGTTTGAAAGGATTCAGGTTGAAATCAGAACACTTGGTTCCTTAAGGTTAGCTAAAAGGGCTAAGTTTGACTTTAGTCAACATTTTGAGTAAACGACCTCGGAACTGGGATTTGATGGTTCTAATAGGTTCGTATGATTATTTTGGACTTGGGCGTATGTTCGGATCGGGTTTTGGATGACCCAGGAGCGTTTCACTGCTTAATATTGATAGTTGGCACCTTGGAGGTTTTAAAGTCTTTAAATTTGGTTTGGAGTAGGTTTTGGTGTTATTGAGGTCCGTTTGGGATTTCGAGCCTGGGAATAGTTTCGTATTATGATTTAAGACTTTTATGCAAAAAATGGTGTCATTCATAGTAGTTTAAGTCCATTTCGGCGCGTTCAGAATAAGTTGGAAGAACTTTGAAGTTCATACGTTGATTTGATTTGGTTTGGGGTGTGATTCTTAGTTTTTGATGTTGTTTTATGCATTACGGGTGTTCGAGAGAGTTTCTTTTATGATTTCAAACTTGTTGGTATATTTGGACGGGGCCCCAGGGGCTTTGGATGTTAATCGGACTAGGCACAGACCAAGTTTGGACTTAGGAGCAAAGGCTGAAGCTTCCAACTTCTGGTGTAATCGCACCTGCGCGTGGCCAACCGCAAGTGCGAGCTCGCAGAAGCGAGCCATTAGCCGCAGAATTAATGCAACACTGGCAGCTTAGAAATCGTAGGCGCGGGGCAATTTGCGCACCTGCAAATGCGCAGTACGGTGGAATCAACTGCAGTAGCGGCCAGAGCTGCAGGTGCGGCACGCGAGTCGCAGCAGCAGATGCGTAGAAGTGGGCCAGTGGTCCGCATGTGCGGATATAGGCCAGCTGGGTAAGGGCCGCATCTATGATGATTTTTCTACAGATGTGGAGCCACAGTAGCGACCGCCCCTCCGTAGGTGCGAAAATTGCTGAAGGCAGAACCTTCATTAAAGTCGGGACTTAAGTATTATGGGTTAATTTATTGCACTTCTTGGGGCAATTTTGGAGCCGGTTAGAGAGGGGTTTACACTAGCTATTTGAGCTAAGTAATTTCTGTCTAATGTAAGTTAAATACATAGTTTATGGGTAGATTCTAATATGTAAATTAGTGAAAATTTTGGGATTAGATGAAAAACCTAGGTTTTGATGAAAATGGGATTTAACCACGAAAATGATTATGGATATGAGTGAAAATTATATATTTGAGTTCATTAGGTTATGGGTAAAAACTTTCTTCGAAAATTTCTAGAATCCGGGCACGTGGACCGGGGGATGAATTTTAGAAATCCTTCAATTGGGGTTAGGCAATCACTCTAATAGCTAGAATAAGAACTCTTGAGTGAGTTTGTAGCTGGAAAATGAGCTTTGAGATGAGATAAGTCTCTTGCCTAACCTTGTAAGACGGAATTTACCCCATACGTGATTTAAATTAATATTTGTTCTAATTGTGGGGGATACATACGTACGAGGTGACGAGAATCCGTGCGTAGCTACTATTTATGCTTATGTCCGCGTAGTTTAAGGCCCAAATCATGAATTTCTTGTAATGTTTGCACCTACTTTCTAAATTAAAGTGCCTAAATTATATTAGAACTTGTTAGAGGAATTGTAAAGAGGCCGAATTTCACTTGCTTAAATTTTGAGCGGATTACTTGATCGTTACTAGAAATTGTATGACATTGTGCATTAGCCTTGGAATAATGTTTAAGTCCAATTCTTATAAAGTATCCTCTCTTCTTGTGGAGCGGACCGAACGCCTTATCAGTAGAATAGATGCATCTATGGATCATGCTGCACGTCCCTCGACAGTGTACACGTCATTCTGGATCGGGATGAACGGCCTCGGCATAAATCATGCTTATTAATACTCGGATCCTAATCATAGTTGATATTATTTTGTGGGTTGTGAGGTTAAAATCATTTAATGATAGGAATTTAATTGGAGTTTATTAATTTGTGAAAGAATTAATTGTTCCTGCTTGTTAGTGAGTTATTGTTATTATTTACATAACCCATGTTTATTTAGAATTTCTTAACTAATATTGTTAGCCCATAGTAAGTGTCGAAGTCGACCCCTCATCACTGTTTTTTCGAGGTTAGGCTTGATACTTACTGGGTACATATTGTTTACATACTCAATCTACACTTTTGCCTTGACCGTGCAGGATCTGAGGAAGGTGCATCCGGCGATCACATCGGGCGCATCCGTAGTATCCTAGAGACTATCCTTTACTTTCTTTTCTGGATATTTTTATTTCAGACGGTAGCTAGAGTTTTGTATAATCTATTAGTGCTCATACACTTGTGACACCAGGTCTTGGCACACACTAGTAGACTTGTGATTTTGGATTATTTCTATGGTTATGACTGCACTCAGTTGCTTTCGTTTATTTATTTTAAACCTGTTGTTTCTTAAATCTTTTAAATTAAAGTAAGCTTAATTACTTGGAAACCTATTAAAAGGGGAAATCACGTGGTTAGTTCATGTTGGCTTGCCGAGCGGCAGCGGTGGGTGCCATCACGGCCTATAAGAAAATTGAGTCATGACAAGAAGGATGAGTCGAATCGCATGCTCCAGAGATATTTGTATAATCCCAACTCCAACACTATATTATTTTTTTTAATTTTATTTATGTAATGTGTATCATTTTTATTCAAGGAAAAGTATCAGAATCATCTTGCTGAATGGCAACAAACTTAGCATGAAAGAACTGAGCCGACACTAAAGGATATGACTGCAATATGGATACAAGCGGCAAGTGACATGAATAAAAATATAGATGTTGTGTAATTATCTATTTTAGTATTTGTTTGAAAGTTGTGTGTCTATTTTCTTACTCATTTTACTTTCTTTTCTTTGTTTCTCGTAAAAATAAATAAAGGTCGAGTCTACGGGCTTGGAATACAACCAACCTCCAGTCGTCTAGCAGCATTATTCGTTGGTGCATCAGTTTTCCAGAAGACATGGAAGCTTTTGATGTGCCAGAGAATTTTGGCACATTTAATACCAATTGCTTAGATTTTATCTCGTTTAAATGCAATTATCTTTTACACTTATGTAATTTTAATGTTTTGCAGTGTATGAGGCTTAAGGACCCAAGAACATGGAAATAGAATCAAAAGGGCCGCAAAAGGACAAGAAAAAGGCAAAATGCGATCGCAAATCCAACATGTGGACCGCAAATCCAACATGTGGACCGCATAATGCTCAGAGGAACCGCAAAGTCCAACAGTCTGTTTGGCCAAATTCAAGCGCAAGAAATGCGGTCCATTATGCGACCATATAACAGGTTTGTGGGCCGCATAATGGATTGCAAACCCCCTGTAGAAGTTGCTAAAGTTTGAAATGCGATGACATTATGCGGTCGCAAATCAACAACGTAGACTGCATGAACAAAATGTGACGACTACCTGGGAACTAGGGTTTTGAAGATGCGATGGCTTTGACGAGAATGCAGACCGCATGTCTTTTATGCGACAGAAATGCGGTTGCATAATTGACCTGGAGGGGCATTTTGTCCGAAATTGATCCCGAATTTTAGCCCACTATAAATAGATTTATTGGGGTTTGGTGGGGGCAACTGATATGGTTTTTGAGCTACATTCCAATATTTGAATATTCCTCTCTTTTGGAAGCTTTAGGAGTGAAGAATCTTGCACTTTGTAAGTTTTATGACATTTAATATTCTCATTTTTTTGTATTTTAGCATGAGTAGCTAGCTTTAAATACTAAGGTTGTGGACCCTAAATGGGTGTTATGTTAATGTGTGTTTAACATTGAATATATATATATAATATGGTTGGTTGATATATATTTATTTTTCATTCTTCATTTATTGTTGGTGGTTGCATACATTAACAAGTGCCATTAAACTCTTTCTTTACTTGAAAAAGTGAGTTAGAATTTGGTAGAAGTAAATATCAAAGACTCAAGGTTTTAAACCTTGTTGAATAGAACCGCTTGGAAATAAGTGGGTTTTATTTGGCATAAATTGATTCCTCTTAATTGCAACTCTTTTATATTTGGAAAAATCATAAAGAGAAAATACCACCCAACTATGAGAAAATATTGGGTAGTCATTTAGAAATCATTTGCATATCTAGAGGTCCTTTCAATTAGAAATATATCATATTAACACCGATAGCATTACATTCCATTGACGGGGACACAACCTTGGTTTGCTTAATCAAATTATTTACATTCTCATATCACAATTAGGTATCTCGTTAATTCTCAACTATATCATTCTCTTGTTACGTTAACCAAATAGAATTACGACTTAACTCATGTTACACACTACTCAAGTAAACGTTTCACACCATATTCCTTGTGGGATTCGACCCCAGCCTTGTTGGGTTATTATATTTGACATCGACCGCCTTACACTATTTAATTAAAGTGTAATTCGAGCGTATCAAAATTTTGGCACCGTTGCCAAGACGTACGGTTTTGAAATTACTAATTAGTGTGTGCTTTACTTTATGTCTTATTCTATTCCATCACACTTTGCTTGTTTTGCTTGGTGTTGATAGGAAGACATGGCCGAATATGAGGAAGAAATGGAAGAAAATTCTTTTGCGGACATAGATAAGTATATTGAGGATACAAATGCTATTGTACCTTCGGTTGTTGGTGCTGCAACTTTAAAGGTGGAACATGGTTTAATCTTAATGCTCAAAGTGGAGGGGTTTTTCAGGAATTCCACTGATGATGATCCGACACAATATCTTTGAAACTTCTTGGGTATGTGTGCGATGCATAAGCAGAACAACGTCTCATATGATGCCCTAAGGTTGAGGGTGTTCAAGTACTTACTAGCTGGGGACGCAAGGAAATGGCTTCAAAATATACCACCAAATTCCATTCATTCTTGGCCTGAACTTGTCTAAGCATTCTTAGCTAAATGGTTCCCGCAAAGCAAGAAATCTGAGCTTTGGGATAAAATTTTCTTTTTCAAGCAACTACCGGGGGAACATCTACATGAGGCATGAGATCGCTTCAAGTTATACTTGGTGAGGTCGCCCAATCATGGTTTTCCGGATTCTATCTTGTTGGAGAAATTCTACATGGGTTTAGATGCCATGAACCAATCTATAGCCAAGAATGCAGTTGATGGATCTTTTATGGCACTCACAGGACATGACAGGTGGAATTGCATATGGTTCTCCCTCCTTGAGCAACATGATTAATGAAGAATCAAGAGAGAGATCAAGTAATCGCAGAGCTTGCCACCAATGCCAATGTGTTGACAAAGATGTTCACTGAAAGCCAAACAAAGAAGGTAAATATGGTGGAGGATATGCAACCCATATCAAATGAAGACTTTGAGGAAGCAAACTATGTCAACAACTCTCAAGGAGGATATCGAAGGCAACAATACCAAGGTCAAGGACAACAAAATCAATGGAGGCCTAACCCGCAAGGGCAAAGAAACCAACGGTGACGAAATGACCAAGGCAGCTAAAATCAAAGAAATTGCAATAACAACAACAACTACTTCTCAAATCGGAGCTCAAACCCTTATGTTCCACCAAAGGGTCAATATTCAAATCAAGGTTCCTCAAGTGATACCAAGTTGGAAAGCATGCTTGAACGGGTACTGCAAAATCAAGAGAGGTCCGACACTTCTAAGAGGAATGTGACCGAGATTGTGGGTTCTCATACCGCAACCATTCAAAAATTGGAGATGTAAATGAGAGATATTTATAGGGAACAAAATTCGAAGCAAAATGGGACACTTTTAAGTGACACAATTGTGAACCCAAAGGGTAGTGGCAGTGGTCCAACTTCTCATTGCATGGAAACTACTACTCGGAGTGGAAAGGTCCTTCAAGGAGAGAACGAACAAGTGGTTGAAGTGGAAGATTCCGAATAAGAGGTTGAGGCACAATTTGAAGAGCCAATTGTTGTTGAAGCAAAAAGGGTTCCGGAAGAGTTGAAAGTGTAAGAAGTAAACCGGGAAGAGGTAAAGGAAAAGGTAAACGAGACACCAAAAAATCTACCACATATTCCTAGACCTCCTCTTCCATTCCCTCAAAAACTTGCTAGGAAGGTTGATGATAGCAAACTCAAAAAGTTCTACGACATTTTCAAGCAGTTATCGATGAATATTCCATTTGTGGAAGAATTTCAAGAGATGTCGGGTTTTGCTAAGTATTTGAAAAACTTGATTACCAAGAAGAGAACCACCAAGAATGAAGTGGTGAATGTGAATCACCGGGTTAGTTCCATCATTGCAACAACCACATTTCAAAAGAAATAAGACCCGAGAGCTTTTACCATTCCATGTACCATTGGGGCATGTGATTTTGCAAGAGCTCTTTGTGATAATGGGGCTAGCATTAACTTAATGAGTCTTGCTATTTACAAACAAGCGGGGTTAGGTATGCCGAGGCCTACAAGTATGAGGTTGCAAATGGCCGATCGTTTCATAAAGATACCGGTGGGAATTGTTGATGATGTGCTTGTAAAAATGGGAGAGTTCCATCTACCCGCCGATTTCGTAATCCTTGATTGTGCAGTTGACAAAGAGATCCCTATCATCTTGGGAGACCATTCCTTGCCACAGGAAGAGCATTAATGGATTCGAAACTGAATGAGATCAAATTCTGTGTGAATGATGAAGAGGTTACATTCCAAGCAAGCAAGGGTATGAAACTACCACATGCACATGAAAGCATCTCGGTGATTTATGTTGTTGATGAAGTGGAAGATACGGTTGAAATGAAGATGGAATAACAATGCCTCAGTGAGGCATTGATAGCTATTTTGGTAAACTTCGATGGTGAAGATATGGCGGGGTATATGGAATTAGTCAATACTTTGGAAGGGCTTGGTTCCTACACCTATGCTCCGAAGAATCTCTCTCTCGACTTGGAGAATAGAGCCACTCCTCCCACAATGCCTTCAATCATTGAGCCACCGCAACTAGAGCTCAAACCGCTTCCACCACACTTGAGGTATAAATTTCTTGCCTCAAATGATACTTTACCGGTAATCGTCTCTTTTTTGTTAAATGATGTACAAGTAGAGCAATTGTTGAATGTCTTAAGGGAGCATGGGCAAGATATTGGATGGATAATTACGGATATCCGGGGGATACCCGCCAGAATTTGCGAACACAAGATCTAATTGGAGAATGAGAGTAAACCAAGTGTGGAGCATCAACGAAGGTTGAACCCTTCCATGCAAGAAGTGGTAAAGAAAGAAATCATTAAGTGGATGGATTCTGGGGTAGTCTACCCTATTGCCAATAGTTCTTGGGTGAGCCCGGTGCAATGTGTGCCAAAAAATGGAAGCATGACAGTGATTGAAAATGATAAAAATGAGCTCATCCCAACAAGAACGGTGACCGGATAGAGGGTGTGTATGGATTACCGAAAGCTAAACAGTTCTACGTGCAAGGACCATTTCCCTATGCCTTTTATCGATCAAATGCTTGATCGGCTAGTGGGGAGGTCATTCTACTTCTTCTTGGATAGATACTCCGGCTACAATTAATTCAACATTGCATTGGAAGATCAGAAAAAGACAACATTCACTTGTCCATATGGGACGTTTGCATTTAGCCGGATGCCATTTGGGTTATGCAACGCTCCTGTCACTTTCCAAAGGTGTATGATGTCAATATTCTCCAATATGGTGGAGGATTTCTTAGAGGTATTCATGGACGATTTCTCGGTGGTGGGTGATTCTTTTGAGCATTGTCTAGATAACCTTAGACAAGTGCTTAAGAGATGTGAAGAAACGAATCTTGTGCTAAATTGGAAAAAATGCCACTTCATGGTGGACGAGGGCATTGTTTTGGGCCACAAAATTTCCAAACATGGCATAGAAGTTTACCGGGCAAAGATCAAGATCATTTCTAAGCTTCCTCCACCTACTTCAGTTAAAGATGTCCGAAGTTTCTTGGGGCATGCTGGATTCTATAGGTGTTTCATCAAGGATTTTTCTAAAATTGCAAATCTCATGTGCAAATTCCTTGAGAAAGATGCAAAATTTGTATTTGACGAGAAATACCTCAAAGACTTTGAGGAATTGAAAAAAAATCTCACCACGACACCTATTATTTTCACACTCGATTGGTATTTTCCATTAGAACTCATGTGTGATGCCAGTGGTGTAGCTATTGGGGCAGTGCTTGGCCAACATCATAACAAGGTTCTCCACCCGGTCTATTATGCAATCAAGACACTCAATTGCATGCAAATGTATTATACGGTGACTGAGCAAGAACTTCTTGCCATTGTCTATGCATTTGAGAAATTACGGGCTTATTTGTTGGGATCCAAGGTGATAGTGTACACAAACCATGCTGCTCTTTGCTATCTTATGTCCAAGAAGGATGCAAAACCTAGGTTGATTTTGTGGGTCCTGTTGTTGCAAGAATTTGACTTAGAAGTCAAAGATCGAAAAGGGACGGAAAATCAAATAGCGGACCACTTATCAAGGCTTGAAGAGGTAGGGAGACCAAAGGAACATCTTGAAATCAATGATACCTTCCCAGTTGAACACATATTGGCATTATCTAACACTTTTTCTCTTTGGTATGCCGACATCGCTAAATTCTTGGTTAGTGACCTTGTTCCCAAAGGTTTGGAAGCTTATCAAAAGAAAAAGTTTTTGAGAGATTGTCCGCAATACTATTGGGAAGAACATTCTTGTTCCGTATTTGTGCTGATAACATCATCAGAAGGTGTGTTCCAGAAGAGGAGATTATGCCAATTCTAAAGGCATGCCACGACTCACTGGTTGGGGGTCACCATGGGGGCAATCGAACGACGACAAAGGTGCTTGAATGTGGTTATTATTGGTCGTCGATTTATCATTATGCAAATCAAATGGTCAAGTCTTGTGACCAATGTCAAAGGCAAGGATCAATCTCCAAGAGGCATGGAATGCTAATGCACTTTGTGATGGAGATCGAGACTTTCGATGTGTGGGGAATTGATTTTATGGGCCCCTTTGTAAGCTCATATGGTATGAAATATATCTTGGTGCCTGTGGACTATGTGTCTAAATGGGTTGAAGCAATTGCCTTACTGAACAATGAGGTAAGGAGTATGATCACATTCTTAAAGAAAAACATATTCACGCGGTTTGGCACTTCCAGAGCCATTCTTAGTGATGGTGGGTCTCACTTCTGTAACAAGGCTTTCACGAGGCTACTAGAGAAATGTGGCGTCATGTATAAGGTGGGCACACCTTATCATCCCCAATCAAGTGGCCAAGTTAAAGTTTCCAACCGGGAGATAAAGAATATTCTAGCAAAGACTGTTAATGCAAACAGGACCGACTGGTCAAGGAAGCCAGATGACGTGTTGTGGGCATACCGCACGACGTACAAAACCCCTATTGGCACTTATCCTTATCGGTTAGTCTTCGGCAAGACTTGTCATCTACTCGTAGAAGTGGAGCACAAAGCCATGTGAGCTTTAAAAAGGTGAACTTAGATTGGGTTGAAGCTGCAAATTTGAGGTTAACACAACTCAATGAAATGGAGGAATTTCGTTTCCATGCATATGAAAGTGCAGCTGTGTACAAAGAAAGGATGAAGTTCGTCCTTGACAAAAAGATATTGAAAATGGAGTTCAAGTCGGGTGACTTGGTTTTTCTCTTCAACTCAAGGCTCAAATTATTTCCGGGTAAGCTCAAATCGAAGTGGTCCGCTCCGTTCAAGGTGGTAGATGTATCCCCTTTTGGAGATGTGGATTAGAATCGGAGGATGGGCTCCGAACCTTCAAAGTAAATGGCCAGCGAGTCAAGCACTACTTGGGCACAGATGGAGAAAAACACTTGGTGGAACAGTTGGTTCTCAAAGATGGTCCATGCCCGACCAATGATTGAACCCAAAGAAAGGCCAACTTCGTCGTGCCGCGACATTAAATCAAGCATTACATGGGAGGTAACCCATGTGTGGTAACATACTTTTTGTCCTTTAAATTTTAAATTTTGTTAGATAGATTTCATTGAGCAATTTATAGTGTGTGTTAGAGTGCAGGTGATTCAAAAGATCATAACACAAGGTAAAATTGCAAGTGAAAGGGAAGAAAAGTCATCATGGGAAGTCTGCTACACATATGCGATCACATTTTGATAGTGGTCGCAGACCTAGGTAGTTTGTTCAGCCAATATTGATGGTTGAAATTCTGCAAGAACATGAACTTTATGGACCGCATATCAGTTATACAATCGCACAAGTGCACCGCATTGTGTAGATGAGCAACTTGAGTTGAAACCACCGCATAACACTTATGCGGTCACATAAGGTGTTATGCGGTGACTTATCCATTGCAGTTTCACATGTAAGTATCCCTACCCCTTTCGCACATCAAAGCACACCAGCGCTCAGACACACTCACTTCCCTCTTAAACAAAAGAGAAATAAAAAAGAGAAAGGAAAACGTCCAGTTGAAATTGAAAGAGTAAACAACGATCCCAATTGTTGGATTCATCTCCTAAGTGTTTCTCAATCATCCATTCCTGGTATGTTCTCCCTTCTCGATTTCATCACTGTTAATCTTTAGTTTTAATTTTGTTGTGTGTTTTCCTATTTTCTTAGTTTCCTTTGTTGTTTGTTCTTTCTTCCTCGTCGTTATTTGGGTATCTGCTTGTAATTGGGGGGGGGGGGGT
>MU703982.1:61339-106364 GCA_026770625.1 Nicotiana glauca
CTGGTGTCCCAAGTCACCGGTTTATTTTAAATCCCAAATCGAGGAAGATTTCGACTTTCCTTTTGAAGTCTGCGAACCAGAAATTCTGAATAAGGAATTCTGTTAACCCGAGGGAAGGTATTAGGCACCCCCGGATTCCGTGGTTCTAGCACGGTCGCTTTAACTATCATAATTGGCCTATTATTTGATTTTAATACATGTTTTAACCTATGATGCAATTTTAAACTATTAACCGCTTTTAATTAATTTTAAAGAAGATTTAACGTCGTTTAAAACATGTCTTTGGATCGCACCACATATAATGCACCCGCAATTCGAAACATATTTTATTCAACATTTTAAGATTTGGATTTGGGTCACATGAAATGCACACCCGAGTTTAGGAAATTAATATTATTACAATAACGCACCTAAAGCAACTACGCGTTGTTAACTTTGCGAGGGCCATGGAAATTAGATAAATGACACACCTCGAGTTCTAAGTATTTTAAAAGAAATAATCAAATGAGGGCCACACATTCGAGATTTTATTTGTCGCGGCATACCTCAATTCCATTTTAAAGGGTATTTAAACTAAAAGCTCGGAGGGTCATAGACTATGTCTCATCTAGTATAACTCATCTCCCAATTGTTTGATAATCTAATTAATTAATAGTAAAGAAAATTGAACTCTGTTATATAACGCATGTCTGAACTAATTAAAGGGAATTGCTCTTAGAAGGGGGAAATGGACAATTATTTGAGGGAATTAGTTCCGGGGCCACAACAGCTTTCACATGCATAATTTTGAAACCTATGCCCAGACATAATGGGCTCAGCATGTTTTGTTTTCAGGAAGCTTCACGTCTCAGGCCCAAAATGGGCTCGCATCTTTGAGAAACAAAGAGGATACGTGAGCGAGACCCAAGTTCGAGTCTCCAGGCGCACATTTTGTATTGGAACATCAGGAGGGATATCAACATCAAATCCTGCAAGTTACATATTCCCTCAGATCGAAACAAATTAAGCTAAATTAATGGGCATTTGCATGAACCTCCAACTTTAATTACATACCCCTTTTCATGCATACAACAACAAAACCAAACCTCAAAGATTTCCAAATGGACTATTTAACATTAAAATTAACTTAAAACATGCTCATAACTACAACATGATACTTCTGTACATTGCTTGACCCTTAAGGTCATTGACCCATCAGATGATTCACTTTAAAATCCCAACAGTTCTGAACCATTGCACTTAAACAGATTCGAATCCAAAAATAAAAATGAAACACATCAGTGATGATGAATTACTACACATGATGACTAACTAAGGAGCACATGAGAAAATTAAATGAGATCCAACAATTATTTGAGAAATATGCAGCGACCATCAATACTGCGGATCATTTTTCCTTTTAATCACGATTACAATTCCCAAAATCCCAGAGAACATTGAACAAAACCCATAAGTGAGCACATAACTGACTGAACATGAATGCTAAACACTAAGGAATGACTCTATGGCTAAGTCCAAAAGCCCTTAACAGATTCTTCAAATGTGCATGCATAAACTGAACTTAAATAATAAAATGTCCCCTTCAGTCATATAGTAGTTCCAAATCAATTGTAAGAAAGGCTTATCTACTTAACACAGGGATCTATTTAATAGGGTAACATGTCAAATAAAAATAGAACTTCAAAACAAAACATAATCAAGTAAAAAAATGAACTATGCTTTCAAGTCCTCCCTTCTCATTCCATTCTTCAATTCAAAGCTTCATCAAAATATATAGAGTTTCAAGAGACATGTACCTGATTACAGCAATAAAAAAAATAGGAGTATGAGCTTAGGAGACAACAGCAGCAGTAAACCAAAGCAGTAGGACTCAACACCAGTAAAGCAGAATCCCAGATTCAATCAAATGCCCAATGAAATCAATTCAAGCACCAATGAAACAATGACCTTAACTCAAAGCTCAACCTAGACTTCAAAGAAGAACAAATTCAAACCATTTCACACATTCACTGAACCCAAGATTGCCATGACAAATTGAAATTCAAAAAGTCAGAGATGGAAATCAATGGAACAGTGATTTTCTGCAATTTTTAGCCGTTCTACTTTTCTGAGTTTTTTTTCCAGCTCTCTAAAATCTGCCTCTATAGAATGGAAAATGAGTTTATATAGACCTGCCTAGGGTAGCCCTAATGCAACTAGCTGATTCTTCATTTGCCCTCCCTTGGCCTAGTTGTTTTTACCCTTCTAACCTTCTTTAAAAAATATCTCACATTCCAGCTCTTATCCTATTCTGTAGAAGCTTCTATTCTAACAGAAATTTATTCCATCACATCCCAAAATCCCTAAATTGACCTCTACCCGACTAACTATTACAGCCCCTGCCCCTTCCTTTGTGACCCCCTTAAGTTTTTAGACTGACAAATAGCCCCTCTACAAATTCAAGAAGAGTATCAAACAGGACTAACCAAAAACAAGGGCTTTAAACAGATCAAAAGACAGAATTCTCAAAAGAACTTAGCAAACTTGAACAATTCCTAGAGTTGGAAAGAAGGAACAAATTTTCCTTGAATCAAACATGATTATAAACTTCACAAAAATGTTAAGCCAATTAAACATTGCTCAAACACTCAAACAGAAACAAAAATCAGCAAACTTATTACAATTAACTAAACATGATTTAAACAATTTTAGACCTCAATTAACATAAACAACTAATGACTTAATCATGAATATTAATAGGGAACAAGAAAAGAGAAAGAAGCATGAATAAAGCACAAAATGTAACTAAGAACGAACCTCACTGATAGAAACCAACAGCCAAAATTGTCCCAAAATAGACGAAAACTAAGGATAATCGATTGTTTTTTGATAAGAACAAACAATTAACCCCTATTTTAGGCTAAATCGGAGCTTGAAAAAAATGTCCAAAAACCAGCGTGGATTAGAGATTTGGGAAACAACAATAAAGTTGTTTTTTTAGATTTAGTCGTAAAATCAACATGAGTGAAGGCTATAGATATAGGGGTTTGAGTTCTGAGCGATTTGGGAAATGTTAGGTTTTGAGTCTAGTTTTTGATTTAAGACTCGAGATGAACCATCGGGATTCGAAAGACATGGGTTGGGGATTTGGGAAGAGGAAGTGAAAAGGGTCATGAGGTGTCAATTTAGTGGTGTTTGGAGGCGCTGCCGCCGGCCCAAGGCAGTGGAGAACCAGGGTGGTGCTAAGGTTCCGGAGAGAGTTTCTGAAAGGTGTGAGTGAGAGAGACGAAGCCTGGGGGGGGGGGTAGGGTAACATTTGGACCGTTTTATATAAAATTACCCCAGCTTCCCAGCCGTTGGATCTCTTAACCTTGACGACTGGGATTGATCATTAATCAAAACGGGGTCGTTTGGGGATTTAAACGGGTGGATCCGGTACGAAACATGGGTTTTGGGCTAACTGGATGGCTATTTGAGTGGTTTGGACGGGTAATTAGTTTGGGCCAGCCCAAATTCAGGTCTTTTATTAAGAACTTCAATTCTTTTCATTTTCTTTCCTTTTCTCTTTTTATTTTCTTCAAATTTTTGGTAAATAAAAAATTAAATAAAAAGACCTAATTTAATTCCAAATATACACTAATTATCCCTAAATGGTAATCATCACAATTAATTACAATCTAAATTACAAAGGAAAACTACCAATATTCGAAGTTATAATTAAATATGCAAATTAAACTATTTTTGTGATTTTCTTTCTTTGTAAAACAAACAAATTACTTAACTAATCCTAAAATGCTAAATTAAATCCAAAATACAAATGCACACATTTTTCTGTATTTTTTATGAATTATATAAATTGAATATGCACGCAAAAATGCAAATAAACACAAAATCATGCAATTAATTCCTAAAAAATCAAATAATTAAAGGAAAAATCCTAATTTTAGGAACTCTGTAGGAGTAATTCACGCGAGAAAAAAATCACGTGCTCATAGCTGCCCCTCTTTGCTCGGAGACACGAAGAGTTTTCGAGCAAAGATAAAATGAGCAATTATGAGGGATTTTTGCCTGCTTGGCACTCCATGAGAAGCGTTTTTTGAAAAATGTCTGACCGAACCTTGCTTCAGAGGTTTCCTATGTATAAAGGAATTAGGTTAGTATAGTTTTGGAAGTTTTGGAGCCCTAATGTTGGCGAAAAGGCCACTAGGGAATGGAGGCCCTATGTCTAAAAAGCTAAGCTTAGGGATTGGAGCCCTAATGTTGGCAAAAGGCGACTAGGGAATGGAGGCCCTATGTCTAAAAAGGCTCAAATCAGGGATTGGAACCCTAATATTGGCAAAAAGGCGACTAGGGAATGGAGGCCCTATGTCTAAAAAGCTCAACTCAGGGATTGGAGCCCTAATATTGGCAAAAAGCGACTAGGGAATGGAGGCCCTGCGTCTAAAAAGGCTCAACTCAGGGATTGGAGCCCTAATGTTGGCAAAAGGCGACTAGAGAATGGAGGCCCTATGTCTAAAAAGCTCAACTCAGGGATTGGAGCCCTAATGTTGGCACAAGGCGACTAAGGAATGGAGGCCCTATGTCTAAACAACTCAACTCAGGGATTGGATCCCTAATGTTGGCAAAAGGCGACTAGGGAATGGAGGCCCTATGTCTAAAAAGGCTTCACTCAGGGATTGGAGCCCTAATGTTGGAAAAAGGCAACTAGGGAATGGATGCCCTATGTCTAAAAGGCTCAACTTAGGGATTGGAGCCCTAATGTTGGCAAAAAAGGCGAGTAGGGAATGGAGGCCCTATGTCTAAAAAGCTCAACTCAGGGATTGGAGTCCTAATGTTGGCAAAAAAAAAAAGGCGACTAGGGAATGGAGGCCCTATGTTTAAAAGGCTCAACTCAGGGATTTGAGCCCTAATGTTGGCAAAAGGCGACTAGGGAATGGAGGCCCTATGTCTAAAAATCTCAACTCAGGGATTGGAGCCCGAATATTGGCAAAAGACGTCTAGGGAATGGAGGCCCTATGTCTAAAAATCTCAACTAAGGGATTGGAGCCCTAATGTTGGCAAATGGCGACTAGGGTATGGAGGCCATATGTCTAAAAGGCTCAACTCAGGGATTTGAGCCCTAATGTTGGCAAAAGGCAACTAGGGAATGGAGGCCCTATGTCTAAAAAGGCACAACTCAGGGATTGAAGCCCTAATGTTGGCAAAAGGCGACTAGGGAATGGAGGCCCTAGGTCTAAAAAGCTCAACTCAGGGATTAAAGCCCTAATGTTGGCAAACAAAAGTAAAAAGTTGATATTGGGGATTCTAAACTAACCTTTTTTTTGGATTTTTTTTTTATTTCATTTTTTTAATGCAGGAAAGAACTTGGAGAAAACTTCCCTTTTGGATTGATTATTTACTGAAAAAGTTGTTTATAGCTTTGGTGCATCTTTTCTTTTCGATTGCACCTACTTTTGCACGGTTGCTTTGGGCCGCACCTGTTTCAAATTTTCAAATAAAGGATAATTGTTAGTTTGAAATGGTGGTTGTTTTTGTGGCCTTGATTGTCTCGATCGCTCGATCTCGGCCTGAATCTTTATTGAGAACCTCTGCCGCTTGCTGGTTTTGAAGATTAATCTCTCTTTCAAGCCGAAGGGCTCAACTTTTAAGATTTCATGACGACTTGCCCATGTGGGGCTTCGACCCTTTCACTAACCTTTAGGACTTTTGCCTTTGACTTTCTTTTCCTTTTCAATAACTTTGATTTCAGAGCATCAACCATCATGGCCAGTCGGGATCGACTTGATGCACCCGCTGAGGCTGGGTACTTTTCTTTAGCTTTTTTTTAGGCAGAGCCCTGTAAAGCCAATCTTGCCACCTTTTCTTTGTATTAGTTTTGTAAATAGAGTTAGACCGAAAGAGATTCAAGGAAAAGTAAACAAAAGGCAAGAAAATGAATTTAAAGAGAAGTATCCCTTTCGGAAAGGAAGGAAGGACTTATCTGGGGTGCATGCAGGCTTTAAATAGACATGACATGCTTCTTGGACTGGATGCCCGACCCGCACAAACTTTCCCAACTTCTCATAAACTCATTGTGACCCGTGTTTCAAAACTAGGGAATCTTGCCAGGACTCTTCCAGTGGTGGGAGGTGTCTTCTTTTCGACCGACGGTGCCCTTTGCGGGTTTTCGCCAATCGGCCTCTCTCATTTCTCTTCTCACCGTCGCCCGATAATTCTCTTTATGAGTTTTCACTAACGAGCTCTCTCATTTTCAATTTCTCTTCTCATTGTCGCCTTATGGTGCCCGTAGGTTTTCACCGATAAGACTCTCTCATTTTATTTCTCTCAGTTTGATTGTATAAGATTCCAACAACGGTGTTTTCTAATTCTGAGGCCTTTGCCAATTGATCAGGAGGACTTGGACAAGGTTTGGGTAAAAAGAATCTGGATGGAATTACAACTTTGGAACAGTTCTGGTGGGCTCGTTGCCGAGCCATCATATCATCTGCCCCAGTTTCACTTTTGGGGGGAATTGGGATTTTTGTTTTGGTGTGACTGAACCCCAAAGAAAGGCTGCTTACGTATCCTTTCAGAATCAAGTCAAACATAGTTTAGGGAAACATTTGTTCTTGTTGTTTTTTGTTTTTTTAATTTTTTTTCTTCATATTTTTACTTTCGAGTTCCAAGAGGGTAATCAAGGAAGAGTAACCGACTCAAAGGGTTTGCAAGAGATTGATAGTGTTTGGATAGCAAGAATGAAAGCCTTCGTCATCCCAACTGAACAAAGTCATTGCTGCAGAAAGCCTAAACATAGTACCTTTTTACTGCATTCGCATTCACAGCTGCTTCGGGATCATTTCCTTTGATATCACCCAGATACAATGCTCCTCTCGGCAATATCTTCCTGATGATGTATGGGCCCTTCCAATTAGGATCAAATTTTCCTTTTGCTTCCTGGTGATGAGGAAGAATGCGCCTTAACACAAGTTATCCCACTTCAAAATTCCTGGGCCGCACTATCTTGTTATAAGCACGGGCCATTCTATGTTGGTACAACTGCCCGTGGCAGACCGCAACTATCCGCTTTTCATCAATTAAGGTCAGCTATTCCAGACGAGTCTTGACCCACTCACTGTCCTCAATCTCGGCTTCAATGATGATCCGGAGAGAAGGGATCTCAACCTCCACGGGTATTACAGCCTCAGTGCCATAAACCAAAAGGTATGGGGTTGCTCCTACCGATGGGCGCACCGTAGTGCGATATCTCAATAATGCGAAAGGTAACTTTTCATGCCATTTCCTGGAGCTCTGAATCATCTTTCTCAAAATCTTCTTGATGTTCTTGTTTGCTGCTTCAACAACACCGTTGGCTTTGGGCCGGTAGGGAGTAGAGTTCCTATGCGTTATTTTGAGTTGTTCGCATATCTCTCCCATCATATGACTATTCAAGTTTGCAGCATTATCTGTGATGATAGTTGCAGGAATGCCAAAACGGCATATAAGATTAGAGTGCGCAAAATCTACCACAGCTTTCTTGGTGACTGATTTGAGATTCATGGCTTCAACCCACTTCGTGAAGTAGTCAATGGCAACCAGTATGAATCTGTGCCCATTTGAGGCTTTCGGCTCAATCGGCCTTATGACGTCCATGCCCCAAGCCACAAATAGCCAAGCGCTGACATGGGATGTAGTTCTGTCAGAGGTGCATGAATCAAATCACCGTGCACCTGACACTGATGGCACTTCCGGACAAAGCTGAAGCAGTCCTTTTCCATGGTTATCCAGTAATAACCAGCTCGAAGGATTTTCTTTGCTAAAACATACCCATTTATGTAGGATCCACATACTCCCGCGTGCATTTCATGCATGATTCTTCCAGCCTCTTCCACGTCAACACATCTTAACAAGTTGAGGTCCGAGTTCTTTTATACAAGACATCACCACTCAAAAAGAAGCCACTCGCGTGCCGTCTAATGGTTCTCTTTTGGTCTCCACTGACTTGCTCGGGGTATTCTTTAGTTTTCAGAAATCTTTTGATGTCATGATACCATGGCTGAATATTTGGTTCTGCCTCAATTGTATTACAGTAACTGTGCCTTTCCCTGATTTGAATTTCCAAGGGATCAATGTGGGCATTGCCTGGGTAGGGCAACATCGAGGCTAAAGTGGCAAGTGCATCAGCTAGTTCATTGTGACAACGAGGTATATACCTGAACTCTATTGACTTTAATCGTTTGCTAAGATCTTCCACATGTTTTCGATAGGGAATAAGTTTAACATCTCAGGTTTCCCACCTCCCTAGGCCTACCGGATAATCAGATCTGAGTCTCCCATAATCAATAACTCTTTGACGTCCTGGTCAATTGCCATGTTTATACCCATGATGCAGGCTTCATACTCGGCAGTGTTGTTTGTGCAGAAAAACTGGAGCCGAGCTGTGGCTGGGTAATGCTGACCAGTAGGTGAGATCAAGATTGCCCCAATTCCCACACCTTTTACATTTACCGCTCCATCAAAGAACATCTTCCAAGCAGTAGTATCCCCAGATATTTCCTCAACTGAGTTTACCTCTTCGTCTGGGAAGTAAGTGTTCAAAGGTTGGTATTCTTCATCAACCGGGTTTTTAGCCAAATGGTCAGCTAATGCCTAGGCCTTCATTGTCGTGCGGGTGGCATATACTATGTCAAATTTCGTAAGTAGGAGCTGCCACTTTGCTAGCCTCCCAGTGGGCATTGACTTCTAGAATATGTATTTTAATAGATCCAACCTGGTTATGAGGTAAGTGGTGTAGGCTTGCAAATAATTTCTCAACTTCTGAGTGACCCAAGTTAAGGCACAACATGTTCTTTCCAACAGAGTATACTTAGTTTCATAACTGGTAAACTTCTTGCTCAGATAGTAGATTGCCTATTCTTTCTTTCATGTTACATCGTGTTGCTCGAGGACACAACCGAAAAAAATTTCCAAGACTGTTAGGTATAAGAACAGAGGCCTCCCTGGCTCTGGTGTAACCAATACTGGCGGATTTGACAGATATTCCTTGATCTTATCAAAAGCTTCTTGACATTCATCCGTCCACTTGATTGCCGCATCTTTCTTCAATAATTTGAATATGGGCTCACATGTGGATGTTAACTGAGCAATGAACCGGCTGATATAGTTTAATCTGCCCAACAAGCTCATCACATTTTTCTTGGTTCTCGGAGGAGGCAAATCCCGGATAGATTTTATTTTTGTTGGATCTAACTTGATACCTCTCCGGCTGACTATAAAGCCCAAAAGTTTGCCCGATGGGACTCCAAACGCATATTTGGCTGGATTCAGCTTCAAATAATATTTGCGCAACCGCTCAAAGAATTTTCTCAGGTCTCGAACATGGTCATCCTGGGTTTTGGACTTGATGATTACGTCGTCCACATACACCTCTATCTCTTGATGCATGATATCATGGAAAATGGTGGTCATGGCCCTCATGTAGGTTGCCCCAGTATTCTTCAGACCAAACGACGGGACTCTGTAATAGTATATACCCCAAGGTGTGGTAAAAGCTATTTTCTCTGCGTCTTCTTCATCCATCAACACCTAGTGATATCCTGCGTAACAATCCATGAAGGACTGTATCTCATATTTGGCGCAGTTATCAATAAGGATGTGCATGTTTGGCCAAGGGAAGTTATCCTTGGGGTTTGCCTTGTTTAAATCTCTGTAATCCACACACTCGGGTCTTCCCATCTTTCTTCGGTACTGGAACTACATTGGCTAACCATGTGGTGTACCGAACCACTCGGATCACCTTTTTTTCAACTGTTTCGTGACTTCTTCTTTGATCTTGTCACTGATATCAGTTTTGAAATTTCTTTGCTTTTGCTGGACTGGGGGGCAATCGGGGTAAGTCGACAACTTATGAACCACCAAATCAACACTTAGCCCTGGCATGTCGTCATATAACCAAGCAAACACATCCTTGAACTCGAACAGGAGTTGGATTAATGTGTCCCGAGTTTTTCCGTCCATGTGAATGCTTATCTTTGTTTCCCTGATTTCTTCAGAACTACCCAAGTTAACCAGATCGGTATCATTTAAGTTTGGCTTAGGTTTATTCTCAAATTGTTCCAATTATCGATTTATTTCCCTAAAAGCCTCTTCTTCATTGTATTCCGGTTCTTGGTTCATTATTTCACAATTAGACAGCGTGTTTGGATCTGGGCATGAAGTCCACAAGCATGCCATGTTATTTAAAGCCACATTATTAGAACTGAAAGAAGAAATAAAAGAGAAAAATAGCAAAAATCAGAAAGAATAAAGAAAGATGAACGATGAAATATTGATTTCATTTCTTGGAATTTGAAGATAACAGGGTTTACATTTGGAAATTAAAAGACAAGAAACTAAAGAAAACATCCGATTTACACCCTGAAATAACTCGCGATGCAGGAAAAGTGGCAGGACAGGTCTACCGAGACTCCCGCTTGATTGGGAATGGCGTAGTCTTCCAATTCTGCAGCTTGGTGTAAGGTCCCATATACAGCACCTCACCGGTGCTTGAGCCCTCCCCTGGCCGGACCATATGGGTTTCATATAGTATCTTCCTCATTACCCAATAGATCTCTTCAATCTCTTTGGCCGTAAAGGCATTATCCTCCTCTTCTTCATTGTATTTTGGCTTGACAATTGTCCTATACAGATGCGGCAGCGGTTGAGGCAAAACCCATCCATCATTCTTTCTGTCGTCTGCCCATTTTATATCAGCTGGAGTGGGTCGGAAGCCCACCTCGAAGAACTTTTCAGTGGCAGGCAGGGTAATGGGTTCAGCTATTCCTTGCAAGGATTTCCCAAGTCCCTTCCCCAGTTTGAAGCCATGTCGGATCATTTCTTTAGCCACCACGATTGATGTATTAGAAAGGAAGGGTTGGGGAAAGGGTTTCCTTCTTCGTACTGGTCTGCAACCACAACTTCAAAGGCCTGATAAACTATGTGCTCACTCCCCTCTCTTGCTTCAAGACATGGGACTGATGGGTCCCGATAAATTGATTTTTCGTCCTCCCCGTGGACCACGATCTCTTGATCCTCATGCTCGAACTTTACCATCTGATGAAGAGTAGAGGGTACAGCCCCCGCTGCATGGATCCATGGCCTCCCCAAAAGAAAGTTGTAGGATGTGTCCATATCTAGAACCTGGAAGGTTACTTCAAAGTCTACTGGGCTGATGGTCAGAATTAGATCGGTCTCTCCAATCGTGTCCATATTTATACCATCGAAGGCTCGTACGCAGACATTGTTGGGTCGGATTATTTCGGTCCCAATTTCCATGCGCTGTAAAGTTGAGAGTGGGAAGATGTCTACCCCAGAACCTCCGTCCATCATAACCCTTTTCACGTAGTATCCTTCACATTTAACTGTTAGGTATAGGGCTTTGTTATGTGCGGCCCCTTCTAGGGCCAAGTCATTTTTGCTGAAGGAGATCTAGTTGATTGCGAAAAATCTTTCCGCCATTCTCTCTAATTGCTCCGCAGAAGTCTCCACAGGCACATATGCTTCGTTAAGGGTCTTGATCAATACCTTCTGGTGTTTGGGGGAGTTCATCAACAAAGATAACAAGGAGACTTATTCGGGAAATTTTTGAAGCTGGACGATCACTTCATAATCTGCCATTTTTATCTTTTGAAAGAAAGCCTCCGCCTCTTCGGCACTCACGGGTTTTTTAGATGGGAAGCGCTTTCTAGTGGCATTGTTCACCTCTTCCAAATTGGAGTACTTTTCAACAGGGTAATTTTCTTGAACTTCTCCTGAGATTTCTTTGCCCTTATAAGTCACCACTGATTTGTTGTAGTTCCAAGGCACTGCGGTAGGATCTGTCATGGGCTTCTGTGGCGCGCGACCAATAACCACGGGCTCACTCAGCCTTGGTGGATTAATTGGCCCCCGCATTACATAATCTCTATTGGGCACATACATTTGGGCTGCCTTGTTTAGTTTGAATCTCCTGGGAGGACTCAAAGTCATCTTCTTTTCTTTGCGGCCCCGAGGGAGAGAGAGAACAACATTTTTGGGAGGTGTTGCCCCAATTCCCACTTCAATTTTCTTCTATGATTTTGCAGGGGTGGTTTTGTTCTTTTTCTCCCCCTTCTCTTGCTTCGGGGCAGATTTTGGTTTCTTTTCTGCGTCAGCGATGGCAACGATGGCCTTCAACGCCGGGTCAAATTCCTTATCCTTATAAATCATTTCGATTACCGGCTCGTTATTGTGGGCTGGCAGTGGTTATTAGTCATATTGGGAACATATTCATCCCTTAGAACTATCTTCCTCTATTCTATCAAGTTCTCCACTGCTCTCTTCAATGTCCAGCAATCATCCGTGTCGTGCCCTTCCGCCGCTGAGTGATAGGCACATCGGGCACCACCTTTGTAAGCGGGTGATGATGGGTTTTGCCTTGTTTGAGGAACTGGCTGTAGCAGACCCATTTGGACAAGCTTTGGAAATAGACTGGAGTAGGATTCGCCGATTGGTGTAAAATTTGGCCTCTTGGGTGGTTCACGAGGGGGAAAGTTATTTTTTTGGAGGACGGGGGTTGTAGTTGTTTTGGTAAGGAGGCTGGTTTCTAGGAAATGGAGCTTGGTTTCGGTTGGCTTGTTGCTGAGGCCGGACATAAGGTTGAGCATTCATGACCGTGTATGGCTGAGGAGCATAGGTCATGTCTTGGTGGGGGTAATAGTACTGCGGGGTCCTTTCCGGTAACAGGGATCTGGGAGTATGGTGTTTTTTTGCACCCGACGCTGCCATGGATGTTTCTTCCTTTTTCTTGCCCTTCGCTACTCCTCCAGACCCACCCTAAATGGCTTGGGAGGTAGATCAGATAGCGGATTGGCTTAGAATTCGACCCGTTTTCAATACATTTTCAACCATTTTGCCAATCTTGATTGCTTCAGCGAATGGTTTACCCATAGCAGACATAATATTTTGGAAGTAGTCAGCTTCTTATGCTTCGAGGAAAACTATGACCATTTCAACCTCATCCATTGGAGGCTTTACCTTGGAGGCCTGCTCGCGCCATTTAACTGCGTACTCTCGGAAGCTTTTCGAGGATTTCTTCTTCAAGTTGGTCAAAGAGTTCTTGTTTGGAGCAATATAAATGTTGTACTGGAACTGCCTGACAAAATCTCTAGCAAGATCATCCCAGATGTGCCAGCGGGATATATCTTGGTCCATGTACCACTCAGAGGCGATGCCAACCAGACTTTCTCCGAAATAGGCCATGAGTAATTCTTCCTTTCCTTCGGCTCCTTACTGCTGATTGCAATATTTATTGAGATGAGCAATAGGGTCACCGTGCCCATCGTACTTTTCAAATTTTGGGGTTTTGAATCCCAATGGTAAGTGCACATGAGGGAACATGCATAAGTCAGCATAGGACACACTTTTCTGCCCACTCAAACCTTGTATGTTCTTGAGGCTCTGCTCTATACTCCTAATCTTACTCGCAATTTCTTCTTGATCGGGAGTTTTGGTAGTCTTTTCTTGCCCCGTAGTGAACTCAAATTGAGGCGGCTGAGGATAGGTATAAGTGGGAAACTGAGGAGGTTCCATTTTGAAGGTGGGTGTTTGGAAGGTGAAAGCTGAAGGGTCAAAACTGGGCCTAGGCAATGTAGGTTGTGTCGTGGCCGAGCATGGAGGAGTGGTGAAGATATTTGAAGTTGCACCGGACATGAACACCTGGGGACAAACCTCAAAAGGTGTTCCCATAAAATGAGCTGAGATGGTTGGATGTCTTAGTGGGGTATTTGGGTGACTGATTGGAACATTGGAGGTACCACCTTCTCTGGGAAAACGTTCGGGGAATCTCGGAATTGTGCTTGGCGGCTCTCTTCCATTTTCCCAAGCGTCCCACATTTCCATAACCCGAAGACGCAGGATCTTGTTCTCTTCGGCAGCTGCAGATTCTGAGGTCGGGATGCGCGAGATTGGGCTATCATCCGTGATAGGAATTGTTGGAAGAGTCATTTCTGAAGATATTCCGATGCTCCCCTTTGATCTAGTAAAGTATGGGTGCGAAGCCATGTTACCACAAAAACCAACCACCGTTCTATAAAAACCTGGACTAGGAAGTAACAACAACAAATGGTTAGTTTGAAACAAATAGCAGATAGGTAATCGCACGTTGGGGTGTGATGCACCTATACAGTTAAATGGGTTTCTACATGTTTTGCAACGGTTGCATGCTTCATCCCGGCTTTCCTTATTCTTTCCCATTTTCTTCTTTCCACTTTCGCTCTTCTCTTTTCATCCCTCTTTTTGTTTTTCTTTTCTTTTCCTCTCTTGCCCCTTTTTCTCTCATTTTCATTTTTTTCATTTTCTTTTCTTACTGGAGCTATTTACAAAATTATGATCGGATCCGATGAGGATAGCCTACGTATCACAACGCCGCGTGAATCAGATCATTACGTAGTTCAAGAAAAATAAATGCGAAAAGTAAGGAAATAATGTTTGGGAATTTTTTATTTTAATTAATAAAACTTCTATTACAAAAGATGTTAAACAACTCATTTTCTTGGAAGGAAAAACTACAAGCAGACTCAAAATAAACCAAAATACAGACTCGATACTTGAAAAATCAGGAATACATTAAAGCTTCAACCTGCCCCGGCCCGGGGGCATCATTCGACCTCGCCATGGGCCTATGTGCGAGACCCCCTTGCAGTCACTCCAAATCACTTATAGCTTGGCGGACGAAAGTCGTCACTGCAGCGAAAAAGGTGGCACGAGTCATGTCCTCGAACGCTTGGCACTTCATGGTAATGTAGTCAGCGATGGTTCTGATCCTCTCTCTAATTTTGCCTTTTTCCTGAAGCAACCGCCCTATCTGCTGATTTCGGGCTTCTAACACTTGAGAGTCATGAAGGTGTTGATTTTGCAACTGCTGTATTCCTTCCTCCATTTGAGCCATCAGATCATAATAGTGCTCCCTATCAGCTTTGAAATCTTTAGCCTGCTTGGCTGCCTCATTCTCGAGAGCCGTTACCTTTCTTCTTAGGCTAGTGATGGTCCCTTCATAGTTCTTCTTCATTTGTTGCACAAACCTTGCCCGTTCTTCTGCCTTCTTTGTCCATTGTGCCCGAACTTTTGCCAGACTGGCTTCAGACTTTTCCAGGTCTTCTTGACACTCGAGGGCTTTCTTTTTCAGACCGCTTATAAGTAGGGGTGTGCATTCGAATTGGTTTATCGATAAATCGAATCGATTATTTGTTATCGGTTTATCGATTTATTGATTTCGATTTCGATTTGTCCACCGATAAACCGATAAGATATACAAAAAAATAAAAAAATAATTTTTTCTAAAAAAAATTTTAAATTTTTTTTTAAAATTTTAATTTTTAGCCTTATTCTATAATATCCTTTCCTTTACCCTAAGTCCCTAACCTTGTTATTTCTCTACCACTTTTAAGGAATAATAATATTTGAAGCTCAAGGGAATTAAGTTTAAATTAATGAAAAATAAAATTAGTCGTGATGATGTATTTTTTTTATACCATTGGGGTGTTGGTGGCATCCATTTGATCCCATACTTTAGTTTCGTTGCATGTGCTTGTTGATACAATTTTTATGTTATGAACGATGTTCGTCTTATTTTAGCTTCTTTTTGTCCATATTAGTTAGGCGTGTTTATAGCGATATACTTTCTGTGGAATCCCGCAAATTTTCTTATTGGTGTAATCGATAACCAAATCGATAAGCCCCAAAAATCGATAAATCAAAATCAAAAAAATCGAAAACTTATTGAAACGATAACGATAAGCATATGTACAAGTCGATAATCGATAAGTAATTATCGATAAGGGTCAAAATCGAATCGATAAATCGAATGCACACCCCTACTTATAAGTCTTTCATCAGCCTGGCTTCTTTCCGGGTTTCTGGTAGCTATTTTCATCTTCCGGATCTGAGCTTTGAGGGCCTCATTTTCCTGAGTTAGTTTATTCTTTTCTCCCTCGTCTGCGGCGACTTGAACACCATTCTCAAACTAAAGCTCCATGACTCGCCTTTCTAACTGGCTTATTTTGGCCTGGTCAACCAGTCCCATTGCACCTACGCCCATCAGTGAACTGTTGGACATGGGGTCTCTTTGCGGGCCTTTCAGGAATCTGGAATCTTTTGCCGAACCAGACAATATACTTAGGGTCCACTTCACCTCTAGCTAGATCTCGCACCATGGTCTTAGGTTCAAGAAATCTACATTCATTCAACACTTGGTGAATTTTCCCTTCTGGAAATGCGGCTTTTGGGCCCAATTCAATGACAGGTTTACTCAAATCTTCATCATTGGGGACGGTTTGAAATCTTCCTAATTGGCGCAAAACCCTATATAGAGCATCAGGCTGGATGCTCTGGATGCCCATCAAGAGGATATAACACACTTCAGCTGACGTGTACACTGCTTCGATGACAGGAAGCCATCCGAATGCCCACTCAATTTTATCGGCAGTCAAGGATCTCAAATGTGCAAGCCAAGCTTCAATACCCTCAGGGAATTTAATACCTGCCACTCGGCTATCAAATTCTTCAATGCAGCTCAACCCGGTCAAACCGTAATTCATATACCCAACCCGGTGGCAGAGATGTTCTTGCATCCATAATTATAGTAACAAATTGCAGCCTTGGAAGAACTTTCCCCCTTCCCGACAGATAGTCAAGGCTTGGTAGATTTCAGATAGATCAGAGGAACCATAGTGTTGTTGGCTTTCTTGATTGCAACATCGACTATTCCCACGAGACCTATATCTATATTACCATCTTTTCGCGGACAAACTACAACACCCTATAATGCTACCATAAAAGCTAAACCCCGCCTTGCTTCCCATTTGTCTTTATTCCCGGCATGGGTTAGACCAGTGTTCGGCTCTTCAAAACCTCGGGGGTTACCATATGGATGATACAAGAACTTGAGCGTGCAATACCCTTCAGATAAATTTCCGTCCTGAATATCCCGACTAATACTCAGCAAATCTAGAAATTTGTGGGGAGATATCGGTCTTGGTGACAATGGATATCGACTTCTAAGATTTCCATCAAAGCCCGCATAACCCCCAACTTCCTCCAATGTAGGTGTGAGCTCAAAGTCAGAGAAATGGAACACATTGCGAGTCGGGTGCCAAAAAGTAATTAAAGCTTCAATTATGTCCAACCTTGGCTTGACGTTCAATAGTCCGACGAGGCCTCCCGGAACTTTTACCACTGTTTCTCTACTGCCTTTTCCTAGATCATCCCACCACATGTGGAGCTTCAAACGGATCTCATTAAGGATTGTGAAGGGTTCAATTTCGTTTGTGCTCATCTTGCACATTTATTAAGGTGATTTAATAACTCATTTTGACCTAAAAGAGTAACACCATTTTTCAAAATTTACTTCAAGAAAAATAAAACTCAGTTTTGCAGATACGGCCTTTCAGCACTTCGGGGAAGAAGATTTTAAGGTTGTGCCTGCTAACCGTTAAAAATGACCCAAGGTGGCTTTTCTTGCAAAAATAGCCTTCCGGCGCCCTTTTGGGGAAATTCGGCTTATTTTAAACAAGAATGACATCACCCGACTTATTTGTGACAAAAATTAAAATTTTGTTATTTTTGGACTATTTTTGCAAAAAGGGAAGTTGGACCCGATGAGGGTTGACTATGTATCCCACATCCGGTAAGAATCAAACTGGCGTAGTTCGGGCAGATTTGACAAAACCAACTATTTTGAAAACAAAACCTTTCTTTTTCTTTCATTTTCTCAAAAATTCGACAGGGTTTCAGTACCATTTGGGCATTGGTTTTTCAAAATAGGTGATTAACTCACTTAACCCTAACATTTGCTATTCTCTTTTGCAACTCTCTCCCATTATTCATAAGCCGGTCAACATGCAAATCTGAAGCAAATAAATGCACAAGTAGCAAGTAGAATGCACCAGGATGGTCTTTTCATTTCAGGTACACCTGTCCTAGACAGACCCAACCCATGTGTTGAGTCTCCTAAGTCAAATGCATGTGATGCAAACAAACGTTCCTACTAGGGATCCGACATGAGGCTTTGTTATACTAGGTTTAAAACCTGGGTTTATAGTTCTAGACCTGGCTTACCCGAGCGGACAACTCGAGCCGGGCGGGGGGGAGCGTACCGAGAATACAGAAGCTTCGCCGGCTTAGCAACTTGTCCGAACCTCGTTCTAAAATGGGATAAGGCTCTAGATAGAAGAGAAGTCACACGAAGTGCACCCTTCTCCATGATTTAGAAAACTCAGAGAGAGGAAGGGTTTCGTAGCAGTTTATATATACAATTAACAAAATATCAAAGCGGTAAAGCATTTAGCACATTAGGTTCAAACATGTAGGAAAATCAGATAACAGATAAAGCCAATCATAACAGCTATTCTAAGCTCGAATTCTTAGACCCTGAACCGAAGTTCTGGGTTCCTGTCCCCAGTAGAGTCGCCAGAGCTGTCACACCTCCTTTTTTACACACCACCCCGGAGGGTAGTATATAAGGGAGTTTTTCCACTTTAAGTGACATTATTCGAAATGGGATTATTTATTCAGTTTATTCTGCGTCGTCACTTGGGATAGATTTGTTTCTGGTGTCCCAAATCACCGGTTTATTTTAGATCTCAAATTGAGGAAGATTTCGACTTTCCTTTTGAAGTCTGTGAACCAAAAATTCTGAATAAGGAATTCTGTTAACCTGAGGGAAGGTATTAAGTACCCCCAAATTCTGTGGTTCTAGCACGGCCGCTTTAACTATCATAATTGGCCTATTATCTGATTTTAATACATGTTTTAACCTATGATGCCATTTTAAATTATTAATCGCTTTTAATTAATTTTAAAGAAGACTTAACGTCGTTTAAAACATGTCTTTAGATCGCGCCACAGGAAATGCACCCGCAATCCGAAACACATTTTATTCAATGTTTTAAGATTTGGATTTGCGTCACATGAAATTCACACCCGAGTTTAGGAAAGTAATATTATTAAAATAACGCGCCTAAAGCAACTACGCGTTATTAACTTTGCGAGGGACATCGAAATTAGCTAAATAGCACGCCTCGAGTTCTAAGTATTTTAAAAGAAATAATCAAATGAGGGACACGCATTCGAGATTTTATTTGTTGCGGCACACCTCAATTCCATTTTAAAGGGTATTTAAACTAAAAGCTCGGAGGGCCATAGACTATGTCTCATCTAGTATAGCTCACCTTCCAATTGTTTGATAATCTAATTAATTAATACTAAAGAAAATTGAACTCTGTTATATAACGTATGTCTGAACTAATTAAAGGGAATTTCTCTTAGAAGGAGGAAAGGGCCAATTATTCGAGGGAATTAGTTCCTGGGCCACAACAACTTTCACATGGATAATTTTGAAAGGTATGCCCAGACATGATGGGCTGAACATGTTTTGTTTTCAGGAAGCTACACATCTCAGGCCCAAAATGGGCCCGCATCTTTGAGAAACAAAGAGGATACATGAGCGAGACCCAAGTTCTAGTCTCCAGGAGCACATTCCGTATTGGAACATCAGGAGGGATATCAACATCAAATCCAGCAATGCAAGTTACATATTCCCTCAGATTCGAAACAAATTAAGCCAAATTAATGGGCATTTGCATGAACCTCAAACTTCAATTACATACCCCTTTTCATGCATACAACATCAAAACCAAACCTCAAAGATTTACTAATGGACCATTTAGTATTAAAATTAACTTAAACATGCTCATAACTACAACATGATACTTCTGTACATTGCTTGACCCTTAAGACCTTAAGGTCATTGACCCATCAGATGATTCACTTTAAAATCCCAACAGTTCCGAACCATTGCACTTAAACAGATTCGAATCCAAAAATAAAAATAAAACACAGCAGTGATGATGAATTACTACACATGATGACTAACTAAGGAGCACATAAGAAAATTAAAAGAGATCCAACAATTATTTGAGAAATATGCAACGACCATCAATACTACGGATCCTTTTTCCTTTTAATCACGATTACAATGCTCAAAATCCTAGAGAACATTCAACAAAACCCATGAGTGAGCATATGACTGACTGAACATGAATGCTAAACACTAAGGAATGACTCTACGGCTAAGTCCAAAATCCCTTAACAGATTCTTCAAATGCGCATGCATGAACTGAACTTAAATAATAAAATGTCCCCTTCAGTCATACAGTAGTTCCAAATCAATTGTAAGAAAGGCTTATCTACTTAACACAGGGTATATTTAACAGGGTAACATGTCAAATAACAACAGAACTTCAAAACAAAACATAATCAAGTAAAAAAAAAATGAACTATGCTTTCAAGTCCTCCCTTCTCATTCCATTCTTCAATTCAAAGCTTCATCAAAATATATAGAGTTTCAGTAGTCATGTACCTGATTACAATAATAAACAAAGAGGAGTATGAGCTTAGGAGACAACAGTAGCAGTAAACCAAAGCAGTAGGACACAACAGCAGCAAAGCAAAATCCCAGATTCAATCAAATGCCCAATGAAATCAATTCAAGCACCAATGAAACAGTGACCTTAACTCAAAGCTCAACCTAGACTTCAAAGAAGAAAAAATTCAAACCATTTCACACACTCACTGAACCCAAGATTTCCATGACAAATTGGAATTCAAAAAATCAGAGATGGAAATCAATGGAACAGTGATTTTCTGCAATTTTTAGCCGTTCTACTTTTCTGAGTTTTTTTTTCAGCTCTCTAAAATCTGCCTCTACAGAATGGAAAATGAGTTTATATAGACCTGCCTAGGGCAACCCTAATGCAACTAGTTAATTCCTCATTTACCCTCCCTTGGCCTAGTTGTTTTTACCCTTCTAACCTTCTTTCAAAAATATCTCACATTCCAGCTCTTATCCTATTCTGTAGAAGCTTCTATTCTAACAGAAATTTATTCCCTCACATCCCAAAATCCCTAAATTGAACTCTACCCGACTAACTATTACAGCCCCTGCCCCTTCCTTTGTGACCCCCTTAAGTTTTTAGACTGACAAATAGCCCCTCTACAAATTCAAGAAGAGTATCAAACAGTACTAACCAAAAACAAGGGCTTCAAATATATCAAAAGATAGAATTCTCAAAAGAACTCAGCAAACTTGAACAATTCCTAGAGTTGGAAAGAAGGAACATATTTGCCTTGAATCAAACATGATTATAAACTTCACAAAAATGTTAAGCCAATTAAACATTGCTCAAACACTCAAACAGAAACAAAAATTAGCAAACTTATTACAACTAACTAAACATGATTTAAATGATTTTAGACCTAAATTAACTGAAATGACTAATGACTTAATCATGAATAATAACAAGGAAGAAGTAAAGAGAAAGAAGCATGAATAAAGCACAAAAATGTATCTAAGAACAGAATTAAGAACGAACCTCACTAATAGAAACCAACGGCCAAAATTGTCTCAAAATAGATGGAAATTGAGGATAATCGATCGTTCTTTGATAAGAACAAACAATTAACCCCTATTTTCGGCTAAATTGGAGCTTGAAAAAATGTCCAAAAACCAGAGTGGATTCGAGATTTGGGGAACAACAATAAAGTTTTTTTAAGATTTAACCGTAAAATCAACATGAGTGAAGGCTATAGACACACGGGTTTGAGTTTTGAGCGATTTGGGATATGTTAGGTTTTGGGTCTGGTTTTTGATTTAAAACTCGGGACGAACTAGTGGGATTCAAAGGACATGTGTTGGGGATTTGGGAAGACGAACTGAAGAGGGTCTTGGGATGTCAATTTGGTGGTGTTTGGAGGCGACACTTCCGGCCCAAGGCGGTGGAGAACCAGGGCGGCACTAGGGTTCCGGAGAGGGTTTCTGAAATGTGTGAGTGAGAGATACGATGCCTGGGGGAGTAGGGTAACGTTTGGACCATTTTATATAAAATTACCCCAGTTTCCCAGCTGTTGGATCTCTTAACCTCGACGGCTGGGATTGATCATTAATCAAAACGGGGTCGTTTGGGGATTTAAACGGGTGGACCGGGTAGGGAAAATAGATTTTGGGCTAACTGGATGGGTATTTGAGTGGTTTGTACGAGTAATTAGTTTGGGTCAGCCCAAATTCAGGTCTTTTATTAAGAACTTCAATTCTTTTCATTTTCTTTCGTTTTTCTCTTCTTCTTTTTTCATTTTTTAGATTTTTGCTAAATAAAAAATTAAATAAAAAGACCTAATTTAATTCCAAAAATACACTAATTAACCCTAAATTGTAATTATCACAATTAATTACAATCTAAATTACAAAGGAAAACTACCAATATTCGAAGTTATAATTAAAAATGCAAATTAAACTATTTTTGTGATTTTTTTTTGTAAAACAAACAAATTACTTAACTAATCCTAAAATACTAAATTAAAACCTAAATGCAAATGCACAGATTTTTTGGTATTTTTTATGAATTATATAAATTGAATATGCACGCAAAAATGTAAATAAACATAAAATCATGCAATTAATTTCTAAAAAATCAAATAATTAAAGGAAAAATCCTAATTTTAGGAACTTTGTAGGAGTAATTCACGCGAGGCAAAAATTACGTGCTCGCAATAATTAGTTAGGCCTGGGGTGCTGGGTAGTGAAATTAGGGTCACCATTGTAGAGCGTGGAGTTAAAACCTTGAGGACGAAGCCTTTTGCAGATCACATAGTTGATTTGCGGTCCGCATCATTGCCGCATAAGAAACCCTAGGTGACTTGAGGAGGATGATAAATTGCGGAGACTTTGCGATCGCATAAGTGATATGCGGACCGCAAAGCCACCGTATACTTCAACAGTTTCTAGCCTTTAGCAATATGTTGTTTGCGGCTAATTTGCGATCGCAAATCCATCTTTGTGGTGGCGCATAGTGTGATGAACTTTCCAAGCGCATAGTTTTGCGATGGTTATGCGAACCGCATAATGGATATGCAATCGCATAACTGTTTCCTTTCAGTAGACAGAAATTTTACGATGCGGACCGCATAACCTATTGCATACTTGACTTTCTTTGTAAGCTTTTCTTCTGATGTCTGTTATGTCGCTCACACTTCGTTTCTTTGTAGATATGGCTCCAAAGAAACATAATGCTTCCAAGAAAAGGGCCTCCACCGGTCGTCAAGCACAACAAGCCAAGCGTTCATGCCCGAAATCATCCTGACCTACTGCTACAAATCCCTCCTAGTCTGATGAGAAGGAGACCTTGCCATCATCCGACCTAGAAGCTGAGTCAAGAAGAAAAAGAGGAGATGATTTCCAACTCAAGTTTGAGGTCAAAAGCTTTAGGAGTGTGTATAGAAGAGGGCTCACGAAACGGAAAATCCTTGAAGAAAAACAACTGAGTCTGACCGGGCTACAGAAGCAATACCCTCACATACTGGAGAACATCAAAGCTAGAAACTGGGAGTGCTTCACTGAGCTGCTTGACGATTTCAATGAAACATGGGTGCGTGAATTTTACGCATCTTATGGAGCCTCCAGAACACCTCATCGCAAGCGCAATAGAGTATTCTGTGAGACTGTCTTGGTTCCAGGGAAGCAGGTTCTTTATGATACTAAAACTATAAATGATTTATACTTTTCAAATTGGGAACCGAGCACAACGGAGTACGAAACCAAATGGGCCAACAGAGATAGTGAGCGTGGTTGGATATCCTTAGTAATAACCAAGGGTACCCTCGCTTGGATTGACCTTTTGCATACAATATTCAAGGAGTATCGCACATGATAAGGTAGATTCTGGCTTAGCTTTGTCACCTCTCCCTTGATACCATCCCGAAACAAGACTGATATAAGCATTGGGAAAGCTCTTCTCATTGCATGCATTATGACCGGGATCAAAATTGATGTGGTGACATTATCTTCCGAGAGTTAGGGGTCCATGCCAACAAGATAGCAACGTCACTTCAATTCCCGTACTTGATCACAACCCTCTATAAGGCTATAGAAGTCCCTTCAATGCCACACACTGACAAGACGGGGAAAGAGCTGAAGAATATTGATATCACGCGCATTAGTGATGCAGTGCCACATGCTCTCCTAGAGGTTCAGATCTAGATTCCTGTTGATACAGAGATCTTAGACTCCCAGACTCCTGTTTCTCCTCAGACCACAGTGGCCTCCACTTCCACTCCACAACCCACCTCTCAGGCCACCACTGCAGAACCTTCTTCCACACTGCCAGCCATTTCGAGGTTCGGTCTCTTAGCTCAACATGCAAATTCTAAGGTATACCGGCTTCTGAAGGACCTCCCCACACTTATTAGGAAGGCATTGACCCCTATCCATTCCTCAGTGATGGCCCTACAACAGCAGCAAATATCTTATGGGGATCGCCTGAAGTAGCTTGAGGTGTGGATTGAAAAGATAGAGAGGGGTGAGGTTGGAGACTTGCCAAAGCTCCGTGATGATGTTGCCACACTGAAGACTGAGCTCCACAAAATGCAAAATCTGGAGTTCGATCTATCCTCTATCATGCCCAAGAAAGGAGATCGGGGCACGTTCGTGGCTAGATTAGATCTTGATTTTTCCACTTTGATGACAGCTCATGCACCTCAGACTGTTGGGGCTTCCCATACTCCAGCTTCCCCTGCACACATTGACATCCCTTCTAGGGACGATTCCGGACACTTTGCAGAGTCCAAAAGTGGGGAGACAGATGAGGGAGATATAGATGAGGAGCCATGGTCTGAGGAGGATGAGGGCCCTCAGGAGAAAGGCAAGCAGATTGTTGCCCCTACAATTGCAAAGAAGGAAGTAGCAGCTGTTCAAACGGCGATAGAACATTCACTAGCAAACACGGTCATCCCAACCAATCCATCAACCACTCAGCTATCAGCGGGCGAGGTTAGAAACTCACAATCCCCAGCTCCAGTGTCGATGCAGTTAGAGATCCCTCCTCCATCAGTGGAGGTCACTCCTCAAGGCGAGATCTTATGGGCCCCAGCTCTAGCATCAGAGGGTGACCCCACCATCATTTAGCCGGCTTCCGATTCCCATAGCGCTTAGTACGCCTCGGGGAGCCCCTAAACTCTTTATTACATTCTTATGCATTAGGGACAATGCATGCTTTTCAGTTGGGGGTGGGATAGTTGTATATACTTTTTGAAATCCTTGAACTGTTGTACATGTTTTTGTGTTATATAAGCAAATTTCTCGGTAACTTTTGTATATACTTGTGTTGTCTTTGTACATATGTTATCTTTGTATATATATATAAAAAAACCAAAACAATTAGATAGTTGGATGCATGTTCATCTTTAGTAATTAGCAATTAATTCCCCTTGGTATTTCTTCGCCGGCTTCTTTTCCAAGGGTGTAATAATAGAACCAGTGCAGTAGGATGAAATTTTTTGACCAGTTTGGTATAATTGTCTAGTTTCAAGCATGTATGCCTGTAAATAGCCTATACCCTTCCTTTAATATAATATTTTTTTATAGGAAATCAACTGTGTGAACTTGAGGCTCACTCTTTGACTTTATGTTTACCTAGAACTATACATGTAAATATGATGAAAGCTTCGAGTTTCCAAGTGCTGACTCGAGGGCTAAAACTATGTTGAGTCAAATAGTTCGTGTGCTATGTGTGCGAGTCTTTGTATAAATAATTCTTGTATTTTACTTCTGTCTTCTAGAATTTGTCCGATTGGTCTTTCAATGCTAATGATAATTACATTTGGTTGGAAAAATGACCTTAGGCAGTCTTTGTGATATTGGAAAACCCAGTTAGCCTTTCAAGCTACCCATTGTATAGATATTATCACTAGTTACCCCATTTGAGCTTTTAACCTTTCTTTGGTCACCTCATTACATACCTTTCCCCTTTTTGTAAAATAATCCCCTCTTTTGAACCCGTCCCTCCCTGAACATCGAGAATGAGGTTAAAAGCCTAAGTTGGGGGTATGGTGTCAAGGTGAAAATTTGCAAGGTTGTACATTGAGTGTAGAAAGTATACCTCTAAATATTCATATTAAACTATTCAAGCTCCAAAAGAAAAATACATCAACAAAAAATACAAGAGAAAAGAAGAAAAAAAAGAGATGTATGTATATATATAAATATGGAGCCTTGAAGAAAATTAGAGAGATATTTAAGGTGGTTCAATGTTGGAAATTAGGGGCTAATGAGGGCTATGTGGTTTGAAAAGAATCAAAGAGCAACAAGAAAGAAAAATATGAGTAGTGTTCAAGGAGGGTGGAGTCACTTGTACCCAAATGTTTATCTAACCCTTCCCTAAACCTACACTACAGGCTTAAAAAGTTCTTATGGGATCTCCAACCGAACGTTCTTAGAATAAAGTGATGAATTAAAATAAGGGCAAGCCAATGGTATGGCATGTTGTAACACTTGAAACTCTTTGTGTGAGTGAGTGTCTTTGTGAATCCGTCCCTTTTGTTGTCATTGTAAATATTGTGAGTTTGGGACTTTCTTTCTAGTGAGGGCACATGAATTATGAGGTTGGACAGAAGATGAGTTCTTGAAGTCAAATGCAAGTGCACTCAATTGAGAGTAACATTTTCTCAAATTGGTCGAGGCTCAAGGTTCACAAGTTGATTAGTTTCTTTGTAAATAACAATGATTGTTCAGGAAGGGTAAATAAACGAAAGTGCATGCTTGTTGCACTGACAACTAACATCGTCCACGATCACTATTGTTTCATATCGTTTAGCTGGAGTCTAGAAAAGGATAGTGTCGTTTTAGTTGCTTGAGGACAAGCAAGAGTTTAAGTTGGGGGTGTTGATGTGCCAGAGAATTTCGGCACATTTAATACCAATTGATTAGATTTTAGCTCGTTTTAAATGCAATTATCTTTTATACTTATGTAATTTTAATGTTTTGCAGTGTATGAGGCTTAAGGAACCAAGAACATGGAAATGAAATCAAAAGGGCCGCAAAAGGACAAGAAAAGAACATAATGCGATCGCAAATCCAACATGCGGACCGCATATTGCTCAGAGGAACCGCAAAGTCCAACAATCTGTTTGGCCAAATTCAAGCGCAAGAATTGCGGTCCATTATGCGACCGCATAACAAGTTTGCGGGCCGCATAATGGATCGCAAACCCCCTGTAGAAGTTGTTGAAGCCTGAAATACGGCGACATTATGCGATCGCAAATCAACAATGTAGACCGCATGACCGAAATGCGACGACTACCTGGGAACTAAGGTTTCGAAGATGCGATGGCTTTGACGAGAATGCGGACCGCATGTCTGTTATGCGACAGAAATGCGATCTCATAATTGACCTGGAGGGGCATTTTTGTCCAAAATTGGTTCCGAGTTTTAGCCCACTATAAATAGATTTATTGGGGCTTTGTGGGGGCAGCTGGTCTAGGTTTTGAGCTACATTCTAATCTTTGAATATTCCTCTTTTTTGGAAGCTTTAGGAGTGAAGAATCTTGCACTTTGTAAGCTTTATGGCATTTAATATTCTTATCTTTTTGTATTTTAGCATGAGTAGCTAGCTTTAAATACTAAAGTTGTGGACCCTAAATGGGTGTTATGTTAATGGGTCTTTAACATTGAATATATATATATATATATATATATATAATGGTTGGTTGATATATATTTATTTCTCATTATTCATTTATTGTTGGTAGTTGTAAATATTAACAAGTGCCATTAAACTCTTTCTTTACTTGGAAAAGTGAGTTAGAGTTTGGTAGAAGTAAATATCAAAGACTCAAGGCTTTAAACCTTGTTTAATAGAACCGCTTAGGAATAAGTGGCTTTTATTTGGCATAAATTGATTCCTCTTAATTGCAACTCTTTTATATTTGGAAAATCATAAAGAGGAAATACTACCCAACTATGGAAAATATTGGGTAGTCATTTAGAAATCATTTGAATATCTAGAGGACCTTCCATTAGAAATATATCATATTAACACCGATAGCATTACATTCCATTGACGGGGACACAACATTGGTTTCCTTAATAAAATTATTTACATTCTCATATCGCAATTAGGTATCTTGTTAATTCTCAACTATATCATTCTCTTGTTACGTTAACCGAATAGAATTACGACTTAAGTCAAGTTACACACTACTCAAGTAAACTTTTCACACCATATTCCCTGTGGGATTCGACCCAACCTTGTTGGGTTATTATATTTGACATCAGCCGCCTTACACTATTTAATTAAAGTGTAATTTGAGCATATCAGCTATGCGTCAAAAAATGAATCAAATATTGCAAGAATGGAACGCAACTCAGGTTTTAATCCTGAAATTATTTAAGAGGAAAAGCAGGAAAGGTAGTCAACCTGCAATAGAGGAATCTGATTCTAATGAGGAGATGGAGTCTGATCGATAGGAGTAGCTATTTGAACGTGGATGTTATATTTTAGACTTGAATATATAGATATGTTTAAATTATAAGTGTGTGTTAGTATTTTGATGACTGGTGTTTGATTGCTTGATAGGTTGGTTTGTTATGCATATTGGTGCTTGGTTTGTTATGATTTGGTTTGTTATAAATATTGGTGTTTGATTTGTTATAATTTAGTTTGTTATCAATATTGGTGTTTGGTTTGTATAAATAGTGGTGTTTGGTTTGTTATAATTTAGATTGTTGTCAATATTTGTGTTTGGTTTGTTATAAATATCAGTGTTCGGTTTGTTATGATAAATAGTGGATGATAAATTAGGTGTTTGGTAGATTGTTTTATTTGGCAGGTGATGTAGTTAAAAATATAGCAGAATTCTGCTAATTATTTTCCAGATTTACGGCTGATTTGCTACGGAATCAGCCGCAAGACTAGAAATTTTTCAGATTCGCGACTGTTTCGGTCGCAAATTATGATTTTTTTTCTTCGTATTTTTAATTAATTTATTCTCAAAATTTATGACAATTTAGGTTGAAAAATTAAATTAAATATTAATTTTATTATGTAATTTTTTGACAGCTTCCGTCAAAAATATTGATTAAATACTACTTTAGTATTTGAATTTCCGACCTATTCAGTCAGAAATTTAAATTTTGTATTTATTTTATTATTTAAATTTGCAACCACATCGGTCAATTCAGTCGCAAATCACTTAAATTAGAGTGCGTCCTTAAATTTTGTTTTATGCGACCATATCCATCAGAAACTTCCAACCGGTTCGGTCGCAAATTATTTGCGACCATGTATATTCTGACCGACCTTTTTTCGGTTGGTAATCCATCGGAAAAACTCGACTTTCGACCAATTTGCGATCGTTTTGACGGTCGAAAATTAGCCCTTTTCTAGTAGTGTGGCCACCCCATGCTATTTTGACTTATAAATCCAACAAGAGCCCATAACAGAATTGCATGTATTGGTTTATGGTTTCTTTTCCTCTAGATTTTCAACAAGAGTATAAATAAGAATAAAAAGTTTCCATAACTTAATTTGATCATATATAATGGCTAACAAGAATTTGGATCCATCATGAAAGCTTCCTATAGGTTTCTACTTATAATCCCCACCATGGATCAGTAGTGTATCTACACATAATTACTGATATTGATTTTTAACAGGAAACACATTCAAGATCTTAAAATTATGGGTGCACCACTATATTTGTCATTGGAAAAAATTAATGGTTTGTGCCTTATTATTAATTTTGTACATTATCCAAAGAGATAAGCTATAAACTTGATTAAACTAAAATTATATTTTATTTCATTAAAAATTGTTAGTTATGATATGTAAAATCATTGAATAATCTTGTGTCAAACGATTAAACCTACTTAGTTTTTATTGTCGAAGTCCAACATAGAGAGAAAAACCATAATGCTAATGACAAATTAATGTATAAGTTGAAACTTGTGCAAGTTTAATGAAAAAATACTCAAGTTTCGCTCTTCTCTCTTCTCTCTCAGCGCACGATAAAGTGTTTTTGCTAACGTACACTGGCTAGCAATGGGGAGGGAAAGACCTAAGAGAAATGCAGCTAAGATTCATCGGATGGAGCCTATAGGAACTAGTAACAACACGCAAAGCTACGATGGAAGAGCTCAAAATTCTCAGATCGAAGTTGAAGAAGAAACTCCAATAGAACAATGGCCACCATTATCAGCTACGAAAGAAGGTATGAAAACACCTCCTACTATGAATATTGTACCGGTAATTGCGAGTGAGAAGACAACTGCTGAAGGTAAGTCGATAGAGGTTAACCCAAAATCAAAGCAAATTGACATGCATGTGAGTAATCAGCAGTAATTGCTAAAAATTTGGGGGAAATAAAGGGTAAGGAGGTAACTGATAAAAGGCAAGGAGAAGTAATTACGAAGAAGGCAGAGTTGGAGCAAAAGAAGTGGGCAAACTTGTTTCTAGGTAACAGGATGGTGGCAAAAAATGGATTTGAGCTTCATTGCACTCACCATAAAAAATGGCGAGGTAATGATTGAACTATGCAAGGAGGAAGTGGAAGAGGAGACGTAGAAGTGGAAACAAGCACTGATTCTCTATGTAGTAGGAAGCACCCCAACCATAGGAGTTATGGAGCATTTCATTGCTTCAGCATGGAATTTTACAACAAGACCAAAAGTCTATTCTAATAACGATGGATATTTAGTTGTAAGATTTAACTTTATCAGTGACAAAGATGAAGTTTTGTATTCTGGACCTTATATGTTGAATAACAAGCCAATTATCATGAGAGTATGGTCAGCTCGTTTTGATTTTAACAAGGAGGTGCTGCAGATTATCCCTTTATGGGTTAGGTACCCCATCCTCCCACTCAATTGTTGGGGAGTAAAATCATTGAGCAGGATAAGTAGTGAATTAGGGATTCCCTTATATGCAGATGCATGTACTACTCTGTTGGATCGAATTTCCTATGCTAGAGTACTAATTGAAATGGATGTTACTAAAGATCTTCCCAAATCTATAAAGGTAACATATCTTAATGGAAGAGAATTTCTACAAGAGGTGGCATATGACTGAGTTCCTGAATTTTATCACACTTGCATGCAAGAAGGACACCAATGTAATAAAAGAGAGCAACCAGCACTTAAAGCTAAAACAAAGCAACAGAAGCAGAAACAAAAATGGCAACCCAAAGTGATCCAGAATGACAAGGGGACTCAGCCAAATACAATAGCCAATGATAGTAAGGAGGTAGCTGTGCTTAATGAGGCAAGGGACAACTGTATAATAGCACCTATAAAACTAGCTAGAGGATAGCACGAACATTCATGGAAAAAAGCTACAGGGAAATTAGTAACTAGAAGTAGGGAGAAGCCAGAAGATGTAGCCATCAGCATGATAAGTGGTTTCAACATACTGGCTGAGTCTGGATTGCAGCTAACATATCACAAACAGCTAGGAGAGGGCACAAGTAGTCAGAGGAGTCATAAGGTGTGGAAGGAAGGACACAATCTCTATTATCCCTGTATAAAGCTTGTTACACGGAATATTATGGGTTTGAACAAGATCCTTAGGCAGAAACAAGTCAAGAGGTTTATAAGAAGTAATAGAATAAATATGATAGCACTACTAGAACAAAAAATAAAGGAGCACAATTCCATACAAATAATAAGGAGAATCACTCCAGGAGGGACTTGGTTAGCCAATTATGAATATAGTAGTAGAGGAAGAATTTGGTTACTATGGGATACCAATGAGATAGAGTGCTTGGAATTGGGGAAGCCTCCCAATACATTCATACCACAGTGCACATAAAGAGTATGAGTATGAATTTTAATTTCACTACAGTGTATGGACTGCATACACTAGAAGAGAGGAGATACTTGTGGAGTGACTTGAATGGTCGGAATAATGCACAGCAGGGGCCATGGCTAATAATGAGAGACTACAATGCTATTAGATCAGGGGAGGATAAACTAATTGGAAACCTTGTGCAAGAGGCTGAGATTAGGGACTTCAATGACTTCATTGAGCATAATGTTTTGACAGAAATCAGAACTACTGGAAGGAATTTTACATGGACAAATGGACACACATACAACAAAATAGACAGAGCCTTGGTGAATGCTGAAAGGATGATGCAAATGCCACATCTAGAAGTAAGGGTAATAGATCCGGGTTGTTCTGATCACTCTCCTCTGTGTATTAGCTTTGAAGATATTCAGGATAAAGATCTAAGACCTTTTAAGTTTCTAAATCATTTAGCTGAGCATAAAGAGTTCCTGGCCAAAGTTAAAGAAGCATGGCAAAGGAATAGTGGGATGAATATCATGAAGGATGTATGGTGCATACTGAAAAAGATAAAGCAAGTTATAAAAGACCAGAATAAAGTAGAGTATAATGCAGTAGGGGACAAGATTGAGCATTGCAGACAGTAGCTTAGTGAACTGTAGGAACAAACGAGAAACCCTGGGCAATCTGAAGATATGATTATAGCAGAAAAAGACACAAAGACAACTAGAGAAATGGCTTGGGGTGGAAGAAAGTAGCATGAAACAAAAATCTAGAGTACATTGGCTAAAGTTAGGTGATGCTAACACAACTTATTTCTTTGCACGCATGAAGAGGAGATACTCTCAGAAAAAAAAATAAAACTCTAATAAGGGCAAATGGGGAGATGGTGCAGACTAAACATGAGATTGAAGAGGAAGTGCTTATCTTCTACAAGCAGCTACTTGGATCATCAGCTGGAAACTTACAAGCTGTTAATCCAGTAGTGATGAGGGATGGAGCTTTGGTGAATAGACAACAACAGCTTCAACTAGTGAAAGATGTATCCAAAGAGGAAGTATATAAGGCACTGGTAGGTATCAATGAGAATAAAGCACCTGGTTGTGATGATTTCAATGCTCTATTTTTTAAGAAGGCTTGGTCTTGGAGACAATGTTACAGAGCCAGTGCTGGAGTTCTTTACAAGGGCTAACCTCTATCAACCTATCAATTGCACAACAGTTACTCTTGTGCTAAAGGTGAAAAACCCATCTAGAATCACTGAATATAGACAAATATCATGTTGCATCATCCTGTACAAAATTATCTCTAAGGTGATAACAAACAGACTGCAGGGAATAATGGAGGACATAGTTGACAGAAACCAATCTGCTTTTGTGCCTAGAAGGATGATAAATGACAACATAATATTGAGATATGAACTACTTAAAAGTTATGGTAGGAAAGGTGCATCCCCAAGGTGCATGCTGAAAGTTGATATGAAAAAGGCTTATGACTTTATTGAATAAGACTATATGGAGCAAGTTCTAACAAATTTGCAAATGCCTGGAAGATTTGTTGAATGGATTATGAAATATGTGAGAAGTGTCTCTTATTCCATCATCATCAATGGGCAACATACAACTCCATTCCATGCAAAAAAAAAGGATTGAGACAGGGTGACCCTTTATCTCCTTACCTATTTGTATTGGCCATGGAATACTTTACTATATTACTGAAGACACTAAAGATGAATCCAAACTTTAATATCACCCTGAGTGTGCTAAAATGAACATATTACAACTTAGCTTTGCTGATAATCTTCTGCTCTTCTGTAGAGGTGATACTATATCTGTGCAGCTGCATTATCAATGCTTTCAAGGTTTCTCTCAAGCTTCTGGTTTAGTTGCAAATACTGGCAAGAGTTCTATCTTCTTTGGGGGAGTCAAAGATGCTATTCAATAGGAAATACTGCAAGTATTAGGTTCCTCTAAAGGAGCATTACCGATGAGGTACCTGGGGGAGACTTTGAGTACCAAAAGTCTATCATTGGTATAGTGCCAACCACTGATTGAGAAGATGCTGGGGAGAATACAATCATGGACTGCCAGATTCCTATCATATGCAGGAAGAATCCAACTGATTAAGAATGTGCTATTCACCATATAAGTGTTTTGGTCACAAGTGTTTATGCTGCCTAAGAAACTGATCCAATTAATAGAGAGTATCTGCAGAAGGTTTCTATGGACTGGAGGGGTGGAGGTCACTAAAAAGCACTATTATCCTGGGATAGATTATGCTGGCCAAAAGCAGTATAGGGATTGAATATACTGGACTTAGGCATATGGAATAAAGCATCCATCTACAAACTGTTGTGGAACTTAAGCAAGAAAAAAGATAAAATGCGGATAAAATGGGTCCATTTATACTATAAGAGATACACTACTTGGGGTGCTCAACCGAAGCAAGCATTGTGGGTGGTCCGAAAAAATACTAAAAGCAAAGAAACACTTTTAGGAAGCTGGGTACTCAGAAGAAGAGGTGATGCAAATGGACAAATTATCAATCAAGGCTATGTACTTGAAGCTTAGAGGGGACTTCACAAAGGTAACATGGAGGAGGATAACATGCAATAACGGTGGGCTCCCTAAATGGACATTCACACTATTCCTGGCTGCTCACAGAAGATTATTAACAAAAGAAAGATTAGAAAGATGGGGCAGCCTGGAGGATACATCCTGCTCATTATGCAACAGTGAAGAAGAAACTATTGACCATTTATTCTTTAAATACTCATTTTCAACACAAGTATGGGCAGCAATGATGGACTGGCAGGGAATACAGAGGCAAGTGATTACTTGGGGACACGAATTAGACTGGGTGGAAAGACATTACAAAGGAATGAGTTTTAAAGAAGAAGTATACAGAACGACACTAGCTGGTAGTATATAATACACGAATATTTCAAGCAAGTCAGAGGAATGCTGAAACAATTACTCGTCAACTAGTTCAAGAAATTCACTGTCGATGGAGCATGAAGCAAAAATTGAAAGGGAGGCTATTATAATTAAACTACTACCCTACTGTTTATGTGGATATGTAAATAGGTATAGTAGTTAGAAGGAACAAGAATGAGATGTTAAGCTAAATCTGGGACTATTATCCAGATCAGGCTAAAGAGAAAAATACTGTGTAAATATTACTTGGTAAATAAAAAAATGTAGTTACCAAAAAAAAATGTAAAATTACTCAAAAATATTTAAAAAAATCTTACAGCATATGAGCAATTCTTTAAATGTGAATTGCTTATCAAGTAAAGAAAACTTTAGTTCGTGTAAAAAAATTGGAGACAGAGTTCAGTAATGTGTGGTTGGAATAGCTAATTAGATATACAATTCAAGTTAAACTAATCAATAGTTAATTTCTGGTTACTTAATTTGTTATGTAACATGTTGAAAAATTAGTTGTCTTGGATAAAGTCAAGTACAGAAAGAGAAAATGAAAAATAAAAAAAAAAGTGCAAAAGAGAAAAATTAAAAAAACAACAAACAAACTGAAAAATTAAAGAAAAAGAAGAAGAAAATAAGAGCTAAAAGGAAATACAGCATATCCATGTATGATCTCGAACCAAGTCACCAAATGTCAAACTTTGAACATGTCACGTTCCATTAATTACATAGCAAAATTGTCACACCCAACCTAGGTGAGGCGTGGCTGACATCCGATGTCATACTGGTTCGAGCAAACCATTCTGTAACTCTTGAATGCTGGACATAACCCAGAATATACATAGGCCAACATGGCCGCAACTTGTAATATATCGTAGACGGCCAAGCATCATATCATCTAGCCATCATGCTCAAAACATCAATACATGTTCGGACAGATGAGCCCACTATGAGTATCAATACTGGACAACCTAGAAAGAAAACATAAATGAGGGCCGACAAGGATACTAACATACTATACATACTGCAAATGTGTCTACAAAGCCTCTAAGAATTTTTGACATCAAAATATTATCGGCACAAGGCCCCGGCCTACCCGTAAGTTTATAAAAAAATCTGATATCATCACCTTTAGACTCGTCTATACTCCAGAAGAGATGGAGTCTTCCGATTTCTCGCTAAATATCAATCTTATCTACTGAAGGTTCGTCAAACTGATTACTTGCACATGCAGGCATGAAGTGCAGCTCCCCAACAATGGGACGTTAGTACAATGAGATGTACCAAATATGTAAGGCAGAAAGCAATACATCTAAATAAATTCTGGAAAACTTAAAAGCATGAATGAACAAAAAAATAGTCTGCTGAATGATAAGAATAAGATAGAGCTTATCACGTTTTGTAGATCGACTTACTAATCACTGTCACTAGGACCACTTGGTCCTTCAAATTAATTGAACAACTCCTATCATAAGATTCTGAACTATTTCTATCAACGGTTGCTCAATGTGGCTCTTATGCGTAGCAAGGTATACCGTCTGTAAGGCACACTATAACATTACTATCTAGTGGCATGTATGCGTAGCAAAGCAAACTGTCCATATGTGTTACGGCCCGCAATATTACGATGATGTTACCCTCTACAATAATATATTACGATGATGTTACGTCCTGGATATTATATTACGATTATATTACGCTTCGCAGTATTAAGTTACGACAGTGTTGCACCCAGCAGTATTACATTACGACGATGTTACACTCTGCAGTATTAAGTTACGATAATGTTGCACTCAACAGTATTACATTACGGTGATGTTATGCTTTGCATTATTAATTTACGATGATGTTGCACCCTGTAGTATTGTACGTTGAATATATCGTAAGGTAATTGACATCAGTCCAAGTAAAAGATTACTTGGAGATTATAAGGATTATGCTATTTCACAAGTGATGAATAAATTCGTGAAGGTGAAAGGAGAAGCAAGTCAAAGAAAATGAATTTTTCGTCCAAGTTTGGCATATTTTGATAAAATACGGTCCGAGCTAAAATACCCGGTATTTATGGACTAGTGACATGCAAGGTAATACATGTCCATGCTAGTAAGGTGTATAAGGTATGTGAAAAGTGAGTAATATTTTAAGTAAGTGAGAATAATTCTCAATTTTACGGGTAATTGATTAATTATCGGGTAACAAGACATTATCTAATTAACTAAGATAAAACTTAATTAATACTCCAAGGACATGTGGCAGCACTAGCTTACCACATGAAGTAACTAAGCAATTAAACATCCTAGTGGCTATCTATGATGTACTTGAATCAGATAACAAAAAGAGTGATTATCCTTTTATCCAAAACAATTCATGTACAAATTTTGAACACAGAGTAACGTTTCTGGTTTCAATAAGAAAGCAAGAAGGATTTCCATTCTTACTTTGAAAGGTTGGAAATTAATTCCTTGTGAAGGATCAAGCAACCTTCTATTTTGGTTTAAAACCAAAAACATAAACCATTTCGTCCAAATATTTCAAGAAATCATTGCACAATTTCGTTCAAGATTCAGAAAGCACTGATTCGATTTCTTTTGAGTTCTAAGTTCAATCAACAAAGGTTCTCCAACGAAATATTACATAGAGTTTTTCCTACTCCAGGTATGTTAAGGTTATCCCTTCTTTTTTGACATGATCCATATGATACGAACGAAATATGCAAATGCGTAAATTCCATAAACGACTCTATTCATAGAAGTATTAGAGATATCTATGTTCTTGAATTTCCATGTGTCATAATATTTTATCATCTCTTCATGGGTCTCAGAAAAATACGAAAGTTGAAACGAGTTTACTTTATGATATTACTCAAAGGCAAAATGGTCTTACGACATTTGGAAAGATTTTATTAACGTACTTTTCATGTATTGCATTCAGGTACATTGACCCATAATCAGATGGCGTTATATACGCATATATATGTATGGTATATATATATATATATATATATACACACACACATATATATACGCCATACATATATACGCGTATGTATATGGACTTTGGGAAAGGTTATGGCGTTATATACGCACCACCACCTGATCAGCTGGTATATGTTGATAATTTTGCCCACAGTGGTCAAGATGATATGATGGGATGCCCTCAGAGGCTGATGATGTTATGAAACATGTACCTATGCACGGCATGACATTCATACGCATATACATGATACTATAATTATTTCATGATTTACAAAGTTATTCAAACTTAAAGGTTGAGTCATGTACTCTATATTTCTTCCATGTATGTTATGTACTTATTTATGTGCCTTACATACTCGGTACACTTTTCGTACTGATGTCCCTTTTGCCTGGGAATGATTCGTTTCATGCCCGGAAGTCCCGATAGACAAGTCGAGAGCCGTCCACGTAGGCTATCAGCTCAGCGAAAGATGTTGATGCGCACCATTTGCTTCGGAGTTGCTTGTTTGGTTAGTATGATTTAGACGTGTATTGTTTGGAATGGCGGGACTCTGTCCCAACCTTTATGGCATGTATGTACTCTTAGGGCTTGTAAACATACGTCGTGTACGTGAAAGATTGCACGACTTTGTCGGTCTATGTTTTGAGTTTATAAGTGATCATGTTGGCCTATTAGGCCTGTACGTCACATGTATATGATGATGTAATAATAAAGATACGTTATTTTGGTACTCGGTTAGATAAGGTACCGGGCGCCTGTCACGGCCCATCGGTTTGGGTCGTGCAATATGGCTCAAAATATTCGGGTCAAACTATGAGTACACATGGGACCATCCATAGCCGACCTTTATCTTACCTATGCGTTCATATACCGTCCATAGGTTAACCTTCATTATCCCCCTATGTGTTCATAGACCGTCCATAGGGAACATACTATAGATCGATACTTGTATCTATAATGTATAACTTCTACTAGTACTTTCGGTAACGCCAGTTCGTATTCGATAACTCGTAATCTCTACTCATTAGCTTTAAGGAAACTTAGAACTACTCTCAGATTTACACATCTGTCTTGACATACTAGTAAATGCCTTTCGGAATTTGTATAATCTTACCTTTACAAATTCATTTAGTATATCGTAGGGCTCGTATTTTATATTGTTTCAAGTGACTCATTGCATTTGTTAACTCAACCTTTACTTTCTTTAATGTATGGAATATCATTACTATTTTTACATGTCCACAATTATTCTAGTTAGGTAGTATAATGTGTTTCATAACTTATGTGACATTACGTTCTTCTACATAGATCTATTATTCATTCATTAGTTTACTCATTCACAACCTAAAGTTTACGGGGTGGTACTTATTAAGCAACTTATCACTTCTCTTAATTTACATATCTCTCTCTCTCTTGTTAGCATTAATGATCTTCCGTAGCTGCCTTCACTAACCAATGAAAGCTACTTCATCCATTTCATAAGATCATAGGCTCTACACGTAGTTTATACTAGTGAGAAATTTATAATTTACCATTAAACGATGGCTATACTTATCGTCGTAGATTCAACATAAGTTCTCTGAGGTCTCTACTTATTTCTACGAATTGTCCGTGGATTACAACTACGAGTAACTCATTTTTTATCTATATTCACTTTTGAACTATTAGAGGATCTTATCCCGTCAACAGAGAACATATGCTAGGACTCGTCCCTTTGAACCTCTTATAAAGGTTACGTCACTACATAATCATGCTGGAAGAAGAAAGGGAAATCCTTACATATCTTTAAGGATCCTTCAACGAAGATGGTGGGGAAGTCTCCTCTTCAATATAATCTACACCACTGAATATAACACTACTATCAACAATAGTAACCCATCAACTAGCTACCACGCGACAAGCTTGTTCTCCGACAAATCGGATAGCATCTCCCCTATTTCTTTTACCTCTCTCAAGGTCACAACATCAACAATAATTGGCCGCCCTTAATCCATATCTCTAGCACCTTAACATACAAGAACTGCCTTACAATATAATATAACAACAATAATATGGCCAACATTAATCTTAGTAATAGCTAGTTTACGATACATCGAGCGACAAGCTCGGTCCTTAACTAGAAACAAAACACTAATCTACACTTCTTCTTATCTTCAAGTTATATATTAACAACAATACATACACACACACACACACACACACACACACACACACACACACATATATATATATATATATATATATATATATATATGATCTCCCAAAACTCCAGCCACAACGACATTATGAAAACACCTCAAAACAGTCCAACATGGTATCACAACTTGTATACATCTTTTGATCGTCAACTCATAACTTCTAGCTTCAAAAAACATAGCTAGGGCTTAGAGATGATAAAAATCGTATAGGGGAATAAAGATATTACTTTAAAAAGCAGGAAAAACTCCAAGAACAACTCTCCTTAAACTTGAAAGAACTCACAACACATCAACGACATCATATAAGTGATCTCCTCCACTTCTACAACACTTTTGATGAAGAACTTAGGTGGTTTGGCCTTGGATTTGTGTATGAATCTTTAGGGTATGCTTAGAGAGAGTTTAGAGCATCTTGGAGATTTGATTTTGTCGAAAATAATATTTAGATACGAAATTTATCACTTTATATAACAAGGTAAGCTTACACCGACTTTGTGGGTCCCAAGGAAGCTGCTTGCGCAGTCTCGCAAAAATGCGAATATCTCTTTATTCCGACGTCGTATCCACGAACGGTTTAATGTTTTAGAAAGTAGACTTGTTGATCTTAAATTTTATGGGTGTATCACCCCGCAAATCGAAGTATATTTAGAGAAAAGCTCAGTGACATTACACTCAAATTTAGGTCAAATTATAAATGTAACATGCGGCAACTTTTGCCGTTTTTGTTTTGCAACTTGTTTGACTTAAAAACCAAATATACAAATATTGTATGATTTAATTACCTTAAAACATTACCTCTTAGGATATTAAGCACTCCTAGTTTACCTCGAAAGTACGGGTTATAACATCTTTGATTCGTTTAACCTCCAACCCTCACAATACTTCCTTAACACTTGGTTTAATCCATCATTTTCTTTGTAAAGGTCCTTAAGCTCTCCAGTTTACTTTGATTCACTTAAGATGCATTGTATAATAAAAGTGTGGGGTGTTAAAAAAATCTTCTAAAATTTATATAGGAAGTCCATTTTAACATTAAAAAATATGGGTTCACGTGCCCCATCTATCTTAATGTGGATTCCCCACTAAGACCTTAATTTTTTCTTCATAAAACATCTTTAAAATAAGGTATGTTGGAGTTTGCACTTATTTTTAATGCTAATTTATTACTTGTTAGTACAGTCAAATTTCTCTATAACAACGTCATTTGTTCCGAGATTATTGCTTTTATAGTGAATGGCTGTTATACACCTATAACAACATTTGACGTTTTGGCTTTTATAGATAACACTTATCCAAAAACCAATTATTTTTCTTTTTTCTAATGTTACATATAAAAGATAAGAAAATTCTTCAAGTTTAAAATCTCAGAAGATATGCATATTTCACTAGGTATATATTGAAGCAAACTAATACATTATTAATAAATTCATTAGCTAAATGTACAAAGATTTAAATTCTGAGGCGCACATTTTAATGCTACTAGAAAAATAAATTATTTCAAGTTTGATGGAAGAACTTTTTAATTGTAGCTATTTCGTAGATTTCATTCTCTTACTATCGGTATAACGCTTGAATTGATGCAAATTCGTGTCCAAATTTTGAGCAAAAAGATATCCAATGGAAAATATATCATGGGCAGATCTTCAAATCTTGTGTCTTATGCATGATAGACACTTTGATTAATGAAAAAGATTATGTGCATATTTGTAGAATTGTTATTAATAATCTTAAAGATTCTATATAGCTATTATAGAGGGATAACTTTTACAAAGAGCGTTCTACTATAAATATAGTTGTTGTTATTATAGGTAAAAACTTGTTATAGAGAGGTTAAATATAACTTAAAAATCGGTTCTAACGACTTGGCTTTTTTAATGAATGGTTGTTATATAGGGATGATGTTATAGAGAGGCCCTGACTGTATAACTTAGTTGAATTTTTTTCTATATAGTAATTGGATATTATAATTAATAACTAGTAGTGTTTGCTTAAAAGTTATCATGTGCTTTATGAGTGCAAAACAATACAAATAAATTACGGGAAAATTACAGCAAATCGTAATAATCCATTGGACCAAGCGAAGAACATGAAAATAAGTGCTCAAAATTAAGAGGAGAAACATTAAAAGCCTTTATATTGATAGTGTGGAGCTGGTCTGCCTCTCCATGGAGAGGTTCAGAGCCTTACAATGGTGTTCTTTTTCCCATAATATGGGTATTGTTGTGTGTTTTCTTTCTCTCAGGAATAGTGGCGAAGAAGCCCCCCTTTATAGGGCTTCCACTCTTAGTATTTATAGATGTGAGCTTCGTGAGCTGGCAATAAGTGGTCGTGGCCACGCTGAGGTTTCGTCCCCATGGGGGAATGAATGGGTCGTGCCCTCGTAGATTAAATCAGACAAGGGTTGAATCCTGTTATGAATAAGTGGCCATACCACTTATTAATTACGGATTAGCTCAAGACGAGATTAACTCCGTTAATTACCGTGAGATCGGATTCTGATCCATACAGTTAGTCCCTCCGCTTATTGAGGTCGTGTTTTAGCCGAGCTCGATTATCGGACCTCATCGATTGTGATTTGAAAAAACTCGAATAATGGGGTCGACTATTGCTTCGATTGAGACCGAATCCCTTTTGGTGATAGCCCAAACCTTTTGGAATGTCGGCGTCGTGTTATCAAATTACCAAGTCGCCGTATAATCAAGATGGAATGCCTCTCCTCGGCGAAGATATATGACGTATTAAACAATTCGAGCGAGACCAAACTTCGTTACGTTCTGGTCCTCACATCTATTTGGGATCATAGTCGTTGACGATGGGGGACGGGCCGTACTCGATGCGGCCGTGGGGAATAAGTATGCGCCGGGTATGTATTTGGTCACGTCCAGAATTTTGAAGGCGTACAGCACATTCTTTCAGCGCTCGCAGGCCGTTGCAATTATTCCGATGGCGAGATATTGGCGGATGGCTGAGATGTTACTTCATGGAGCTTGTCATAATGATGCATACTTCGGAAGAACCGAACCGTTTTATGGTTGGTCGTGCAGTTAATGATGGCTATTAGGTTTCGCGAAAGCCATTTACATTGCCTATAAAGGTGGGTTGAGGCATTCATTTCTCATATCTTCATTGTTCATCTGAGAGAGATTCTGAAGAAACTTTTTCATTCTGCTAATTCATCTTCTCCTTGCTTTCCTTGATTGTGATAACCTTTGTCTTTCCCACCAAATTCTATCCCTTTCTCTTTAGTAGATCAACAATGGTAGGCAGTTCTTCCCACGATTCTCTTCCGATGGATTTTCCGGTCAATTCTCCGGTAGTTGAAGGGCCACCTGCGGCAATGGGAGGTGCAGAACAGATAGAGACCGGAGAAGTTCCGTCGGTTGACGAGGTAGTTCCTCGGCCCGGAGGTCCGGCGATTGATTTCACCATCGACGGTGGAGAGGACCCGGTGGATAAAGCCCCATTAATGGGGGAAATTGGGGTGGCCCGATTACGGGAACAGGGGGTCATCCCCACCCATGCAGACATCGTTCTCGCTAGAAGCGAGGAGAGGGTCCACACCGACCGCAGGGGATACTGCATTTTTTATGCCTATCCCTTCAGGTTGGGGTTTAAGATTCCGCTCCCAATGCTGGTGGTGGATTTCTGTCGATATTATGGGGTATGCCCGGGTCAGCTTGCTCCTTCTCTTTACAAGTTGCTTGCCATGTTCATCAAGTACGCGGAATTGGCCCGTAGGGAGGTCACGCTGCAGCATGTGCTTAGTCTCTACGCTCCCCAGAGAGTCCGTGGCACCATGATTCAGGCGTGCCCTCGTGGGTCGAGGGGCCTGGTCATGAGATTGGATGACGAGGTCGACCCTTGCCCTTTCGAGCACTTCTTTTATATCAGGACCAGGCATCTGGTGGCGGATGCTACTGGGTTCCCAGAGGCTTGGAACCATGCACGTAAGTTCTTTAGTGGTTGAATTCCCTTTTCTTCCCCTCTTTATGATTCGTGATCATGAGTGTTAACTCGCGTCATTTTTTGTAGCCGATAAGTCGCCGCCGGCCCCATTGCCTTGGATACGTGAGTGGGTCGAGGCCGTACTCTCCCATACACTGGGGATACGCACATAGGCATCTTTCTGGGTGAGGCATGGTCGTAGGCCCGCAGCCGGTGAGAATTCGACTTCTACTTTTTCGTTCTATTTCGTCTCTATTTACTTTGTTTTTCTGTGATCAGAAAGGGCACACCGCGTTAGGGCTCCTCTATTGGTCTTTCGTAGGCCTGGCACGACTGCTCGGCTTATTGCAGCACCGGTGCAGTGCCCAATACCGAGGGCGGCATCGGTCAAATCTTCAGCAGCTTATTCTCCAGTATGGGCTATATTTCGGGTCGAGGGGGTATCGGGAGTTGTGTGCCCTAGGGTGGAGTCGCCCTTAAAAGAGTTGTTGGAGGAGGAGGAGGAGGAGGAGGAGGAGGAGAGGCCGTTGGTAAGGTGGAGGGTTGCGTTCACGCCGGCTCCTACTATAGTGATTAACTTGGACTCCCCCCCAACAGATACGGAGAGGAGTGCGGCTGCGGCGTCTGGCCTTGATAGCGTACAAACAGTGGGGGTTGCCCCGGTTGACTTAGGCCATGATGATACCGTCGCTTCGGCGGCTCAATGGTTCCAGTCGCTGAGATAGGAGGTAGTTCCTCAACGGCTGTTATTGTTGGTGAACCAAGCGCAAATTCGGTGGCTATGGCGGGTGCCTCGACCTCGCGGGCGGCAGGAGGAGAAAGTGATGCTGGAGGAGACGGATACGAGTCCGAGTCTGACTTGGATCCTGATGACGTCCTTATGATTCAAGAAGGTCTCACCAACTCAACGGTGCGTGCCGAGGGGCGATCTCGCTTCATTGAGGTTCCCGCGGAGTCGAACTTATTGCTCCAAGGGAATAGCTTGGTGCCGCTATTTGAGGTGCTATGCTCGGATACCGAGAACGCGTCATTGAGGGACGTCACAAATATCAGACTGATGAATGAAGTGGTCGTGATGGGCCTGAGGGTACGTTACTACGACCTTAGTTCATTTTTTCCTTTCCTTAGTTTATTTTTTACCGTAATCGCTGTTTTTGCTTTGTAGTCTTATCTGCTGTAGGTGGAGAGCATCCGCCGAGCCCGCATCCACTCGGGGGTCTTTTTGCGAGTGCTGGAGAAGTACCGTCGCTGCCAAGACCGGTGCCGGGAGATGCGTGAGCGCTTGAGGAACGGCCCCCATAGCCGGGCCTTGGTCGAGGAGCTGGTGAGGCGGGAGCTTCCGGTGCAGCAAGCACTTGGCAGA
>MU703982.1:111964-127661 GCA_026770625.1 Nicotiana glauca
TTTCTAGGGCTTCCACTCTTAGTATTTATAGATGTGAGCTTCGTGAGCTGGCAATAAGTGGCCGTGGCCACGTTGAGGTTCCGTCCCCATGGGGGAATGAATGGGCCGTGCCCTCGTAGATTAAATCGGACAAGGGTCGAATCCTGTTATGAATAAGTGGTCATACCACTTATTAATTACGGATTAGCTCAAGACGAGATTAACTCCGTTAATTACCGTGAGATCGGATTCTGATCCATGTAGTAGTTCTGCTTGCTACAAGTAGTTGAAAATTTTCCGTGCATTGGTGGATTGTCACCGGCGACATTTTGATTTCCTAAAGATCTAAGCATATTACAAGCCTTAGTTACTTAGTTGAATCTTCATTTTGGTAATATTATCCTTATTCTTCCATTTGTTTAAGGAAGGCACTTGAACTATCTTCAAGTCGCGTCTACTTACACGTTTTATTTTGAACGCATAATTTAAACACTTCTTAAACATAATCGAAATCTTTCTCAAAATAAAATGAAGAATAATGACAGTGTCATTCGGGAAATTCATCAAAGTCGCAACAAAGTAATATTCAAGAAGGTTAATTTTTTGGGGCTTAAAACAGAAATATCACGTTTGTTATAAATAAAGTATCTAAAAAAAAGAAGAAAAAAGGTGATAGAAGCATGAGATGATCCATACGCCTCAAATAATTTGTTGCTTAGTCTTTAATGGGAGTGCTGAGTGAATACGTCTACGATTTTGTTCCTTTGTATTTATATTTTTCTTTTCAGTTCATTTTTCTGGCATTTCCTTTTAGGGCGTAGTTCTTGTTTAATTTGTACAACGTTTCTCTCTCTAAAGTTTTCTCATTCTTAGCTTGACGAATTCTTTTGTGCATATCAATTATTTTAACGAGTGGTTCGAACAAACCATGTTATTCAATAAATTGACGTGACTCACATGTGTGTGTATATATATATATATATATATATATATTCTCATACTNATTCAACCGTAGTTGAACTTGTTGACGAAGGGGCATAGCCTGTGTCCCAGTTCAACCGTAGTTGAAATTTTTGGTGAAGGCGCATAGCCTGTCTTGGTTCAACCGTAGTTGAACTAATTAGCGAAGGCGGATAGCTTGAGTCCCGAAAACTTTTTGGTGAAGGCGCATAGCCTATCTTGGTTCAACCGTAGTTGAACTAATTGGTGAAGGCGAATAGCCCGAGTCCCGTTTCAACCGTAGTTGAACTTTTTGGTGAAGGCGCATAGCCTGTCTTGGTTCAACCGTAGTTGAACTAATTGGCGAAGGCGGATAGCCTGAGTCCCGGTTCAACCGTAGTTAAACTTTTTGGTGAAGGCGCACAGCCTGTCTTGGTTCAACCGTAGTTGAACTTGTTGGCAAAGGCGCATAGCCTGTGTCCCGGTTCAAACGTAGTTGAACTTTTTGGTAAAGGCGCATAGCCTGTCTTGGTTCAACCGTAGTTGAACTAATTGGCGAAGGCGGATAGCCTGAGTCCCGGTTCAACTGTAGTTGAACTTTTTGGTGAAGGCGCATAGCATGTCTTGGTTCAACCGTAGTTGAACTTGTTGGCGAAGGCGAATAGCCGGAGTCCCGGTTCAACCGTAGTTGAACTTTTTGGTGAAGGCGCATAGCCTATCTTGGTTTGTGGGTTTTTGAGAGCTGAAGCTCTGTTTTGATTCGAGATCTTGAGCAGCTTAATCGTTATCTTCCCAATCGGGGTATGTAGGCTGTCTTGAAGTGATTTGACATTCGAGATTCCTCCGTGCCGGTTTCCGGCTGGAGCCCTTATCGGGGATGTGGGATATCTTTTACGGAGATTCTCCCCAAAAGGGGGCTTCTTCTTCTTGTTTGCACTATCCGATAGATGAGAGACAGAGGAATTGGATCTCGATTCGGAATCTTCGAGTTCCATCGGTCTGATATGCCGCTTTGGCTTGTTTGAGCTGGGTTGTTCTTCCTTTTCAGGCATTTCTTTCCTTTTGGTCCATGGAAGAACTACGCAATTTTGCTATGAAATCCTCACAGACGGCGCCAAATTATTTGCTCAAAATTTATCGTGTGCTTTATGAGTGCAAAACAATACAAATAAATTACAGGAAAATCACAGCAAATCGTAATAATTCATTGGACCAAGCGAAGAACATGAAAATAAGTGCTCAAAATTAAGAGGAGAAACATTAANCAGTTCAACTATCAACAACTCCTTTTAATTATCTTAATATAAATCTGTATAGGTCGTACTTACGAAGGTATACTTGAACTTTATGAGGCACATAATGTGTACATTCCTTTTGTTTATAAATTATAATTAAGGTCGATAAAAACTGATTTTTTTTCAGTTTGGTGACTTGATGAGATCTCTAATATTGGAGGTTGTTTGACCAAAAAGTGCAACTTCTAGTTAAAACGATTATATTCGTTGTAATAACGTGTTAAACTTAGTTAATGCTTATATCTCTAGACATGAGTTCTGACAATATAGCTAACGTTTAGGCAGATCTAGTAGAAAATCAATATGGTTTTCGAAAGATATATGTAATAATGGAGAAGTAGCTAGCAATAAATAACAATAAATGACATTTAAGTAAATAGGATAAGTGGTTTACCCAATAAACGATGAACTAGGTGATTGTTCCTCCTGACAATGATGAGTGAACGATAGATCTTAGAACATTAGAAATACTCTCGGATCTGGTAAAAAAGTGTGGAATAATATGAATAAGAATCTTGATAAAAAGGTAGCCTTTGTATCTTTAAAAGAGAGAGAGAGAGAGAGATAGTCTTTTTCCAAAGTCTGCCCTTATCAAAATGAATATCACATGCCTCTATTGATTATCTTTTTTCCTATTTATATGGGACATACCCATGATAAATTCTAATAGTGCAAGTGCCAAGAATATCCAATGAAATATTCTCTTTAATATTCTATTCTAATAAACAAGTCGTTACAACTCTTTTTGCGGTGCTCGACATCGACCATCGTTTGCATCTCGACCACGAGCCTCGCTACCTCTTGGTCGACCTCGACTGATCCTTTTCTCAATGCTACTTTGCCCCTAGTACTGAGACATATTTTGCCCCACGAGACGCTTTTTGTGGTGCTCGACATCAACCATCGTTTGCATCTCGACCACGAGCCTCGCTACCTCCTGGTCGACCTCGACTGATCCTTTTCTCGATGCTACTTTGTCCCTAGTACTGAGACATATTTTGCCCCATATAGTTAGTCCATCCGCTTATTAAGGCCGGCCCCAGGCGACCTTAATGAGCGAATTCTGTATATTGCGCTTGGAAAAATCTGGAAGAGCGAGTCGAGTAGCAATGTTTTAGACGAGATGACAACGTGACCTTTTGTGAACCGTAACTTTTGGGGTTATGTCTCTTCCGTACCAGAATGATGTCTTTATGGCGCGTTTTCCCGATGCGTTGCATCGTTTCCTATGTGACTGTCTATTGTGGCTGCCGTTTCTATTCCAGTGCTAGGTAATGTTGGCATAATCTCTTGGTTTTGAGGCCCGGATTCTTATAAATAAATATGCTATGACATTCATTTTCTCTCTATGTATTTTTCTCATCAAAACCTTGTGCCTTCTTCTTCTTCCTCCATTGCTCTGTATTTTCTTTCCTGGTCTTAGTGATTTCTGTTACTACTAATACTTCCTTGCCTATATATACTCTCTCAAAGATATGGCTAATGTATCCTCTGATTCCGATATAGGAACTGACCTTGTCCTTTTGGCGGTGCTTATGCCCCCTCAAGTTGATGGCGTCTTTGTCACCATTGAAGATGAGAATTTTCCTATGATGGAGGAAATAATTCTACGTAGTGAGAAAGTTGGGTCCGACTTTTTGAAGGCGCCTGAAGGCGAGCCCTAGGTCTCTGAGTCAGCAATGAAAGAGGTCGATCTAGCTGATCTTAGTGTAAAATTCAACGTTCTTGCCCACATCGATCTGGTCCCAGCAGGGCGTGATGTGGTGCAAATCCACCACCCTGGGTATTGCGCGTACTATGCATATCCCTTCCATGTCGGCTACACTCTTCTCCTTCTCCCATTGGCGGAGGAATTTTGCCATTACTATGGCATTTGCTCGGCCCAACCCTCTCCATACATCTACAAGCTCATTAGGATGCTTACAAAATTTGCGGAGTTGGCCGGGTCGAGGTCACGCTCCGGCATTTGATGCATATCTTTGCCCCTAGTTTTTATAGGGGACAATGTCGAAACTTCACCGGCGAGGAGGTAAATACTTGTTGGTGAAGATGGATGACAAGGCAAATCGCCAGTTCTGGCACAACTACTTTTTTTTTGGAAACGAAGACGTGGTGGCCAACGCGAATGGCTTCCCTGAGACTTAGAATTATGCTCGTAGGTATCTATTTTTGTCAAAAATATTTGATTTGTCTATTTTATTCGCATGCTCTAAAATTTTATCCCTTCTTTGTACAGCCAAGACTACGTCCCGTCCTTTGGTCGGGGACATTTTCGACTGGGTTGGCCGGGTTCTGCCTCACATCGTGGTGATTCGTGAGTTGCCGGGATTTTTCAAGAAGTTCGGGCCTACTCTTTCCATGGCCGGTGAGTTTCTCTATATATATTTCTGTTGTGTTGATCTCACTCTTTGTTCGGGCCTACTCTTTACTGTTGACTTTCTCAATGGCAAGTACGCAAAATTTGTAGGCGGTTTGGTGAGATCGACAATTTCCAGGCTCTTTGAGATGAGCTGAAGGAGAAAGATGACGAGCTGGTGAGGGTCATCAAAAAATACAGCATTCTTGAGGGACGCTAAGAAATAAATAAAAAGAACTTGAGGTTAGCAGGGGGTCGAAGCCTAGTGCGGTGATCTCCAAGCCTAAGTGGTCCCACTGCGCGCCGAGCTTGAGGAGTGTTAATTCAAAGCGGATGCTTTAAGTGTCCAGGTCGCCGAGAAGGCAGCGGATCTCGAAAAAGTATTTTTATCCCGGTCGGGGGCTATGAGGAAAGCGAAGGCTTTGGATATCGTGATCCGTATTCTTCGTTTCGAGTGGAGAGTTCCTTGAAGACGGCCCTTCTCAAAGAAGAGCAGCTTGATGAACGGATTGTAGAATTAGAGAAAGAGGCTTCTAGCCTTTGTGATAGAGTCGCCGCTCTGGAGGCTGAGAAGGCCCAATTACTAGCTCGACCATCCTCTTCCCGCACTTCTGATTTTCCTGGTGTTCCTCGAGATTTGTACGAGGAGTGGATTCACGTCGAGGCCCAGTTGGATATATTTATAGATCTAATGAGGGCAGGAACCATTTTAAAAGCCGTATTCAAAGATGTTCATGTTAAGACACGTGGAGCTCGAGTCATTTGTGGTTATGATCCTGCTACACCAGAGGCCGGTGACGATAAGGGAGATGCGGGCGTAGACCGGATTGAAGAGGATGCCTGGTATGAGGACGAATATCCTGAGGGCGGTGATGATGGTGATGGGGCATATGGGAATGGCCCAGGTGATCAAGCCGATGGCATTTCTAGGCTTGGCGATGATTAGTAGTTTTTCTTTTCCATATTTTTGTGGGAATCTTTTTGAGTCTTTGTAAAGAAATATTCGAAGTATGAAATGCTAGTTTTTTTATTTGTACCTGATCCTTTTTCTTTGGTTCGTGCTTGTATGCTTTTTGATATTGTTGCTTGGTTTTCTTGGTTTTTTGGTCGTAATCACTTAGCTTATATATGGTTAAACATATCCCTAGTTTAATTACGGCCGAGGTTCAGCAGGTGTTAGTTCGAACAAGGTCGAAACAAAACTTAAATTTTATCATAGCCAAGGGCCAGTAGATGTTAGTTCGAACGAGGGAGAACATATCGTATGTTTATTTATGGCCGAGGGTCGATTAGGTGTTAATTCAAACGAGGTCAAGTATAGCCTATACTTAGTTATGGCCGAGGTCCAGTTAGGTGTTAATCTGAACGAGGTCGAATATAACCTATACTTAGTTATGGCCGAGGTCCAGTTAAGTATTAATCCGAACGAGGTCGAATAAAACCTATACTTAGTTATGGCCGAGCGCCAGTTAGGTGTTAATTCGAACGAGGTCGAATATAACCTATACTTGGTTATGGTCGAGGGCCAGTTATGTGTTAATTCGAACGAGTTTGAATATAACCTATACCTAGTTATGGTCGAGGACCAGTTAGCTGTTAATTTTTAAAAGGTCAAATATAACCTATACTTAGTTATGGACGAGGGACAGTTAGGTATTAATTCGAACGAGGTCGAATATAACCTATATTCAATTATGTATGCCTCTAGGTGCGGCATTTGCCGGCGTTGTGAACTTTAAGGCAACGTTGCCTTGGTTGTACATTTGGAGAAATAGAAACAAACTTTATGCATTTGTGCTTTGTTCATACACTTGGAGAAATTTACATTATTTTCAGGCGTTGATTGGCGTTCCATTCCCAGTCCCTGTCTCAGTCTATCAAGTACCTTCGTTGGTCGACCTGGATAAGTCTTGAGAGGTCGAGCAATGAACTATCAGTCTTGTGCCTCCGTTTGCACGCACTTCAATCTGAAGTATCCCCTTCATCGCCTTGTTAAAAACCTCCTTGAGAAAACTCAATTGGGACAAAACTTAAGTGAGGCAAAAAAGAGTATGACTTTGGGGACGCTTTATCTCTTAAAAGTTAAAGTACTTGAGGTGTGTAATCTTCTAGTTGTTTGGTAGTAGCTTTTCTTCCATTGTTTCTAGTTGGAATGACCCTTTGTTTGCTGTTGTTGTGATTTTGTACAGGTCGTCCCAATTTGTTCCTAGTTTACCTTCTCATGGGTCTTTGCTCGCTTGTGTTTTAGCTTTAATCACATAGTCCCTGACTTTGAGTGGCATGATCTTTGACTTTTCGTTATAATAGTGTTCTGCTTGTTGCTTTTGGGCGATCATTCTTACATAGGATATATCTCTTCGTTCTTCAATTTTGTTGAGTTGTTGCCTCCTGCTTTCATCGTTCCTAGGCTCGCTTTCATGGGAGTATCTTAGGTTGGGCTCCCCGACTTCGATCAGTATTACTACATCAGTCCCATAGACCAATGAGTAAGGCGTCTCTCATGTGCTTGTCTTTAGAGTTGCTCAGTAGGCCCAGAGTACTTCTGGTAATATTTCTGGCCACAACCATTTGGCGTCTTCGAGTTTTTTTTCATGATGTTCAGCACTTGTTCGAGGACTCCACTTGTCCGTTGCTCATGGGGTGATATGGCGTTGAGAGTATTCTTTTGATATGCCATTTTTCAAAAAATTCAACAATTATTTTTTATGCAAATTGGGGCCTAGAGTATTTCTGGTAATACTTCTGGCATTGCTCGCACTTTTTCATGAATTTCGCAGCCTCCTTTTTCATGGTGGGCCAAAAATACCTTGCCTGTATGAGGCACCTAACCAAAGCCCGATTGCTGGAATGAGCTCCACAGTGGCCTTTGTGGACCTCCTCAAGGACATGTCGCCTCTGATTTGGACCCAGGCATTTTGCTAGAGGGCCATCGTACATCCTCTTGTACAGGTCGTTGTGAATGATGTTGTATATGTCTGCTTGCATTCGTAATTTCTTGGTTTCTTTTATATAAACTAGGAGTACATAATCAAGTAACTATGTAATAATACGGTTGTGCCAGTTCCAAGTCGGGTTTATGGTTCTTACCTTGATTAGGTCTATCGATGAGTTGAGAAGGTGGACTACACTTCTATCTCTGGTTGTAATGTTTTCGGTCACTGCGGCTAATTTGGCGAGGCCGTCCGCCTCGATATTCTGTGTTTGGGGATCTAGTCGAGTTGACATTCGTCGAACTCGGGGAGCAACTTGCAGATTTCGATTTGGTATTTTTGTAACCTCTATTCCTTGATTTGGAAAGTCCCTGTGACTTGATTGACTATGATTTGAGAATCGCAGCGTAGTCTCAACCGTTTTTCCCCATATTTAAGCGCCAGCCACAGCCCTGCAATTACGGCCTCGTACTCAGCCTCAGTGTTAGTCATGTTTGGGAACCTTATGGACTGGTGAATCACTTTGCATGTTAGGACTTAGAGTACGATTCCCAGTCCATACCCTGACACATTGGATGCGCTGTCAATGTACAGGACCCAGAGGTCTTATTTTAAGGGAGAAACGCGGACGGCTTCTTTTTTGACTTTGCTCGTTATTTTTGCGCTGAAGTCAGAGACGAAGTTGGAAAAGACTTGTGACTTTATCATTGTTCGTGGCTGATATGTGATATCGTGCTCGCTCAGTTTGATGGCCTATTGGCCAACTTGCTCGATAGCTCTGGTTTATTGAAAATGCTTCTTAGGGGGAAAGTCGTGTCAGCCGAGATTGGGTGGCATTCAAAATATGGTCTAAGATTTCGTGAAGCTATAACTAAGGCCAAAGCTAGTTTTTCGAGTTGAGGGTATATTGTCTCGGCAAACCAGTGTTTTGCTAATGTAAAATATGGGAGATTACGTACCTTTATTTTTTCAGACCAGGACTGCGCTGACAGTTACTTCGGATATGACGAGGTAGACGAGGAGACGTCACTCTGGATCTGGTTTTGAAAGTAACTATGGCGATGATAAATATGCTTTTAATTCCTTCAGGGCTTGGACGCACTCTGAGGTCCATTAGAGGCCGTTATCCTTCTTGAGTATGCCGAAGAACCTGTGACACCTGTCTTATGATCGTGAAATAAATCTTGAAAGTGCGACGATACACCCCATTAACCTCTGAACTTGTTTTTTGGTGGTTAGGTGTTCTGGTATCCCTTCAATGTCTCTAATTGATTAGGGTTGACCGCAATCCCTCGCTGCGACACCAGGAAACCTAGGAATTTTCCTGAGGCCGCACCGAATGCATGTTTTTTGGAATTTAGTTTCATTCCGTCTGAGTATGTCAAAGGTTTATTTCAAGTGGTAGATGTGATCTTATTTCCTTTTGGACTTGACCAGCATGTCGTCTATATAGACTTCCATTGTTTTGCCGAGTTGGTCTTTGAACATCCTCGCTACTAACCTTTGGTAAGTTGCCCTGGCATTTTTCAATTCGAAGGGAATGACCCTATAGAGTACGTCCCTTGGTGGGTGATGAAATTGATTTTCTCCTGATCCTCTTCTTCCATGAGGATCTGATTATAGCCCGAGTAGACGTCCAAGAAGCTCAGGAGCTCATGCCCGGCCATTGCGTCGATGAGTTGGTCGATATGGAGAAATGCAAATGAATCTTTGGGGCATGCTTTGTTCACATACCTGAAGTCTAAGCACATACGCCGTTTCCCATTCTTAGTTTTCACCATGACCACGTTGACGACCTATTGAGGGTATTTTGACTCCCTAACAGAGCCATTTTCCAACAGCTTCCACATCTTCGCGTACTGCATCATTAATTGCAGAGTTGAACTTACGCCTGACCTGTCTCATCGGGGGGTGGAAAGGATCGACGTTTAATTTGTGCGTGGCAATTTCCTTCGGGATGCCTGTCATATCTGCATGGCTAAAGCAAACAAGTCCGCGTTAGTAGTTAATAATTGACGAAACTTACCCGGTTCCTGAATTTTGCGGCCAATTTAAGCTTTCCTATTGTGGTCATTGCTGTCTAACTGAACGAGGTCGAGGTCTTCTACGGTCGATCCTGCATCTTTGACTGTGTCGAAGTCTCTAATGACGTCCTCTCTATCATCACATATCGACCTCAACCCTGTTGATTTCTATGCCTCTTTTTGTTTGTCTTTCATTGTTGAGCGAACGTGCAATCCAAGGCGATTCGGTAGCATTCCTGGGACGTGCTTTGCTCTCCTCGTATACTGAATATTCCTTGTGGAGTTGGGAATTTGATGACTTGGTACAAGCTGGAGGGGATGGCTCTCATGGTGTGTATCGATGGTCGTCCTATTATGGCATTGTACGCGGTGTCCTGATCCACGATATGGAATGTGGTTTCTAGAGTGACGCCACGGGCCAAGACAGGGAGTGTGATTTCGCTAGATATTCTCTCAACTGCATTGTTAAAACTCGTTAGTGTGATACAACGTGACACTATCTTATCTTCAAGTTTCATTTGTGCAAGTACTTGAGGGAGGATAATGCACGCGTCGCTCCCGTCATCTACCATAATGCGTCTCACATCGGTATCCAAAATTTGTAAAATGATGACAAGGGCATCGTAGTAAAGGAAGACCAAACCGTTGGTATCTGACTTATCGAAGATGATACTTTCTCTGATTTCGTCGTACCGTCGTGGGTGATCGACCGTTTTAGTTTGTGGGTTGTGGTGAACTTCACGTCATTGATGGAAACATCATCGTCGCCGCCGATGATCATATAGATGGTCCCGGTTGGAGAGGGTGGTTACGGCAGTCCCTGATGCTATTCGCGTCCTTTAGCAAAGTTAGTCCTTCCTCGGTCGCTCAGCAATTCATTGAGGTGTCCCTATCATAGCATGTTTACGACCTACTATCTTAGGGCAATGCAATCCTCGATTTTGTGTCCTTGTTATTAGTGGAAATCGCAAAAGGAATTTGACTTTCTGGTACTCAGGTCTGACCTCCTCTTTTGTGGATACTTCACCTTTTGTCCGAGTTTTTCAAGGCGTGGACTATTTCTGTAGGTGACACACAAAAATTGTGAGCGGATAATAAGGGGGCATACCTCTTTCGTTCTGGTGAGTCCCTATCCTTGATCTGGGCAGGCCATCTTCATAGCGGGAGGAGGACACAATGGCGGTTCTGATATACGGTAGGTGCCATTCCCTGTTGGATCGCGGAGCTTCAAGGTCCCTCTTGATATCATTTCTTTGATCTTTTCTGGATTCGGCTTGTACCGAGGTCAATTGATGAGTCGGCCCATTGAGGTCGTCCCCGCCTGCTCGGACCTCAGCATAATGCGTTGTGTATTTTATCCCAAGTAGTTGGAGGGGGTTACTTCATAAGCCTAATTAATAATTTTCTCATTGCCTTTGAAGCATTTCTGCTCAGCCTATTTTGAAAAGTTGCAACCGCCATCCCTTCCAATACATTCGGCAAGGTCATCCTCACTCGGTTGAAACGGGCGAGGAAGTCCCCCAGTCCCTCTTCCAGTGATTGTTTAATAGCAAATATGTCATTTACGAACTTGTTATCCATTTCTTCGAAGGTTTCAATGGAATGCGTAGGCAGTTGCGAATACATGTTAACACTCCTCCCATGAGGGTCTCGTCAAATTTTTTCAACAAGATAGAGGATACTTGTTCCTTAGCGAGATCATTGCCTTTCACGGCGGTGCCGTAGTGAGTCATATGGTCTTCGGGGTCGGTCGTGCCATCATATATTTTCATATAGGGCGGCATTTTATAGGTTTTTGGTATGGCATTAGGGCGGCGGCTTCCCTATACGACTGCGTGATGAACCGACTGACGCCTCTCTTCGGCAAAAGCTTTAGGGCGCCCAGTATCTTATCTATCCTTTCTCGGTGTTTTCTCATTTGGTCTTGAAGTGTTTTATCCTCATTCTCCATTTCGTCCATCCTTTTTAGGACGGTTGTGAGAGTATTGTCACCTGCACTATTAATGACATTGTGAGTAATACCTATATTGGAGGGAATTGGTTGAGTTGCTCCTCTACTGTATGCGTAATGCAAGTCCTTGCATTTTCTGTAGCTGTGTCTCGAGCAGGTTTACGGAGGACGCTGGTCAGCGTATTATTAGCCAAGCCTCAAGGAGCTTTTTTAACAACTGGTGGCGTCTCCTCCACTGTGGATGTGGAGGCTCCCTTACTAAGAGATTTTGTGATGCTACAGTGATGAGGGGTTACCCACCTCGCCTGGGAGAGGAGTTGGGTATTGTATCTTCGTACACGGCTTCAAAACTATCATTGATGACGTTCATGAGTTTGGTTGGGAGTTCACCTGGTATTCTCGTCCTTTCTTCTCTGATACCTGCCATATTGGATCAGAGCTTACAAAGAAAGAAGGTCTTGTTCTTGATATTTTTGTTAGCGATCCGTGTTAGTTATAGATCTAGAGGAACTAAAAATTTAACTAAGAAATCCCCACAGATGGTGCCAAATTATTTGACCAAAATGTTCAACTTCTGGTTAAAACGATTATATTCGTGTAATAACGGGTTAAACCTAGCTAGTTAATGCTAATATCTCTAGATGTGCGTTTTGACAATATAGCTAACGTTTAGACAGATCTAGTAGAGAATCGAAAATAGCATTTAATATGTGTTTCGAAAGATATATGTAATAATGGAGAAACAACTAGCAATAATTAACAATAAATGACATTTAAGTAAATAGGAGAAGTGGTTCTGTCACGACCCGGATTTCCCACCATCGGGAGTCGTGATGGCGCCTACTAATAGGAGCTAGGCAAGCCAATTATCAAATACCTCTTTAGCAAACATCGACAATATTAACAACAATAAAGCATTTAACAATAAAGTGAAAGTCTCAAATATAATTTACTGAAAGAAATGCGGAAGTTTAACAAATCCTCTACCCAAGACTGGAGTCACAATACTCACGGGCATCTAGAGAATACTAAATACAAGGTTCGAATGAAGTATAGAACTGTCTGCTACAGTACAATGATAACAAACTAGATGAAATAGAAAGGATTCCGGGCCTGCGGTCGTCATCAAGGCTACCTCAAATGTCCCTGGACTGGAAGCTCGCTCCCAAAATGCTACTGCTACTCAAATGCTGCTCCAACACCTGGATCTGTGCAAAAAGATGCACAAAGTGTAGTATCAGCACAACCGACCCCATGTGCTGGTAAGTGTCTCGCCTAATCCCGGCGAAGTAGTGATGAGGCTAGGACCAGACCACCAGATAAACCTGTACAGTTCAAATATATACATACAACGGAAAGAAAAACACAGGAAGTAAACAGTCAACAAACAGAAGGGGGTTCATGTAGTGGGAGGCAACAGTTATAATTAGGAAACCACAATATAAGATAGAAACAACCAAAGAATTTATAGCGATTCAAGAACACGAATATTTCAAATAAAACACACTAGCGTCAACCACCGTTGCTGAGTGCAACCCGATCCTCAAATATCATTGTTGCGGCGTGCAAACCGATCCTCAAATATCATTGTTGTGTCGTGCCACCCGATCCTCAAATATCATTGTTGCAGCGTGCAACCCGATCCTCAAATATCATTGTTGCGGCGTGCAACCCGATCCTCAAATATCATAGTCTGTTTTTAGGCTTTAAAAATAACTGGGCAAATTTGCCCTACGCGATCGCGGAAATGGGGATGCGGTCATGAAGGGTCCCACTGACTGGTCATTGCGATCGCGTGGATGGTAACGCGAACACGTAGAAGAAATGCTGGGGAGTCCAAAGAATTGGCTTATGCGAACAGCGAACGCGTGAATGAATACGCGAACGCGTAGAAGGGGGGCTGGCACTACGCGAATGCGTGAACTCGAGTGCGAACACGAACGCGAAGTAAGGGATACCACAGGCAGTGCGATCGCGTGCTGAAGGCCGCGATAGCGTAGAAGAACAGGCCTGTGCAAAATTGCAGAAAATCTGCTATTTTTTCCTAAATTAAAACATCCCGAAACACCTCCGAAAACACTCCCGAGCCCTCGGGGCTCCTAACCAAACAGACACACTAACTCAACAACCTCATACGAACTTAACCGAGCGATCAAATCGCCATAACAACATCAAAATCAATTAATCAAACCTCAAAATCATCACTTTTCATTCTAACTTCATAAACTTCAAATTTTAGATATTTAGGTCCGAAACACGTCAAACGACGTCCGATTTCAACCAAATTTCATAGATAGCGCTTAAACTATATATAAGACTTGTACCGGGCATCGGAACCAAAATACGAGCCTGATACCACAATCTTTTAATCAATTTTCATTTCTATTTTCCTTAATAATTTTAGAAAGACAATTTCATAGAAAAATTCTTTTCTCGGGCTCTAGACCTCGGAATTCGACTCAGGGCATATGCCCGAGTCCCATATTTCTCTACGGACCCTACGGGATCGTCAAATCACGGGTCCGGGTCCGTTTACCAAAAATGTTGACCGAAGTCAACTTTAATCATTTTAAAGACATATATTGAAAATTTTCACAGAGTTTAACATATAATCTTTCCGGCTACGCGTCCGAACTGTGCACGCAAATCGAGGCAAGTAAAAATGAGGTTTTCAAGGCCTCGAAAGCATGGGATGAAAGAGAAAAGAGGTGACGAACCTTTGGGTCGTCACATTCTCCGCCTCTAAAACAACTGTTCGTCCTCGAACGGACAAAAAAGGGTAACTGAGTCGGGAAATAGATGAGGATAACGGCTCCGCATATCAGACTCGGACTCCCAGGTCGATGCCTCAGGAGGCTGACCTCTCCACTGGACACGCACTGAAGGAAAACTCTTCGACCTCAACTATCGAACCTGCCGGTCTAGAATAGCTACCGGCTCCTCCTCGTAAGACAGATCCTTGTCCAACTGGACTGTGCTGAAATCTAACACGTGGGTTGGATCGTCGTGATACCTCTGAAGCATGGACACATGAAACACTGGATGCAAGGCTGACAAGATGGGCGGCAAGGCAAGTCTGTAAGCCACATCTCCCACACGATCGAGAATCTCAAATGGGCCAATGAACCTAGTGCTAAGCTTTCCCTTCTTCCTAAATCTCATCACGCCCTTCATAGGCGACACTCGGAGCAAGATCCGCTCACCAACCATGAAAGCTACATCTCGAACCTTACGATCCGCATAACTCTTTTGCCGCGACTGAGCCAAACAAAGTCTGTCCTGAATGATTTTGACCTTATCCAAGGCCTCCTGAACTAAATTTGTACCTAACAACCGAGCCTATTCTAGCTCAAACCATCCGACTGGAGACCAACATTGCCTACCATACAACGCCTCATATGGAGCCATTTGAATGCTGGACTGGTAGCTGTTGTTGTAGGTGAACTCTGCTAAAGGCAAATACTGGTCCCACGAGCCTCCAAAATCAATGACACAGGCTCGGAACATATCCTCCAATATCTGAATAGTCCTCTCGGACTGGCCGTCCGTCTGAGGATGGAACGCTGTGCTCAACTGAACTTGGGTGCCCAACTCCTATTGAACTGCTCTCCAGAAGCGCGAGGTAAACTGCGTGCCCCGGTCCGAAATGATAGATGTCGGCACCCCATGAAGGCGAACAATCTCTCGGATGTAGATCTCAGCTAACCTTTTCGATGAATAAGTGGCTGCAACAGGAATAAAATGCGGTGACTTGGTCAGCCTATCAACAATGACCCAAATAGCATCAAACTTCTTCCGAGTCATCGGAAGTCCAGTAACGAAATCCATGGTAATCCTCTCCCACTTCCACTCGGGAAGCTCAATCCTCTGAAACAAACCACCAGGCCTCTGATGCTCATACTTAACCTGCTGACAGTTCAAACATCGAACCACATAAGCAACAATATCTTTCTTCATCCTGCGCAACTAATAATGCTGCCGCAAGTCCTGATACATCTTCGCGACGCCCGGGTGAATAGAATACCGAGAACTATGGGCCTCCGCTAAGATCAACTCTCGAATCCCATCGACATTGGGTACACAAACTCTCCCCTGCAACCTCAAAACACCCTCATCATCTAAGGTCACCTTTGTGGAACCTCCACGCTGCACCATGTCTCTCAGGACACACAAATGGGGATCATCAAACTGCCGATCACGGATACGCTCCAATAATGAAGAAC
>MU703982.1:128321-139134 GCA_026770625.1 Nicotiana glauca
GGCTGACCGAAACATAAGCAAGACTACCCATGCTGGCGGACTTCCTACTCAATGCATCGGCCACCACATTGGCTCTCCCCAGGTGGTACAAAATAGTGACATCATAATCCTTCAATAGCTCCAACCACCTCCTCTGCCTCAAGTTCAGCTCCTTCTGCTTGAACAAGTACTGCAGACTCTTGTGATCCGTGTACACCTCACACGTCGCACCATATAGGTAATGCCTCCAAATCTTCAAAGCATGAACAATGGATGCCAACTTTAGATCATTAACCGGATAATTCTTCTTGTGGATCTTCAACTGCCTCGAAGCATAAGCAATGACTCTGTCATCCTGCATCAATACCACACCAAGCCCAATACGGGAAGCATCACAATAAACTGTATAAGGCCCTGAGCCTGTGGGCAAAACCAATATTGGTGCCATAGTCAGAGCTGTCTTGAGCTTCTGAAAGCTCGCCCCACACTCGTCTGACCATCTGAACTGGGCACCCTTCTGCGTCAATCTGGTCATCGGGGCTGATATGGATGAAAATTCCTCCACGAACCGACGGTAATAACCCGCTAACCCCGAGAAACTCCAAATCTCAGTAGCTGATGCTGGTCGAGGCCAGTTCTTGACTGCCTCAATCTTCTTCGAGTCCACCTGAATACCCTCTTCTGATACGACATGACACAGAAATGCAATCAAACTCAACCAGAACTCACACTTCGAGAACTTAGCATATAACTGACTATCCTTCAGAGTCTGAAGAACCACTCTGAGGTGTTGTTCGTGCTCCTCCTGGCTGCTGGAGTACACCAGAATATCATCAATAAAGAATATCACGAATGAGTCCAAGTAAGGCCTGAACACTCGGTTCATCAACTCCATAAATGTTGTTGGGGCATTGGTCAACCCAAATGACATGACCAAAAACTCATAATGCCCATACCGAGTGTGGAATGCTATTTTAGGGACATCAGACGCCCTAATCCTCAGCTGATGGTAGCCAGATCTCAAGTCTATCTTTGAAAACACCTTCGCACCCTGAGGCTGGTCAAACAAATCATCAATCCTCGGCAGTGGATACTTGTTCTTAATTGTCACTTTGTTCAATTGTCGGTAATCAATGCACATCCTCATCGATCCATACTTTTTCTTCACAAATAACACTGGCGCACCCCAAGGAGAAACACTAGGTCTGATAAAACCCTTCTCTAGCAAGTCTTGCAACTGGTCATTTAACTCCTTCAACTTTGGCGGGGCCATGCGATACGTCAGAATGGAAATGGGCTGAGTGCCTGGAGCCAGATCAATACAGAAATCAATATCCCTATCGGGCGGCATACCCAGCATGTCTGAAGGGAAAACCTCGGGGAACTCCTGAACAACAGGAACATAATCAATAGAAGGGACCTCTGCGCTGGAATTGCGAACATATGCTAGATAGGCTAAACACCCCTTCTCGACCATTCGTCGAGCCTTTACATATGAAATAACACTGCGGGTGGTATGCCCTAGGGTCCTTCTCCACTCCAAACGGGGCAAATCTGGCGAAGCCAAGGTCACGTTCTTGGCGTGACAATCCAAGATAGCATGATATGGGGACAACCAATCCATTCCTAATATAACGTCAAAATCCACCATGTCTAAGAGCAATAAATCAACACGGGTCTCAAGACCCTCAAACACTACCACACAGGAATGATGAACTTGGTCGACCACTATAGAATCACCCACCGGTGTAGATACATAAACAGGAATACCCAAAGCATCACTAGGCATAACCAGGTAGGGTGCAAAATAGGACGACACATACGAATACGTAGACCAAGGGTAAAATAGCACTGAAGTATCTCTAATACAAATCAGAATGGTACCTGTAATGTCTGCACCTGAAGACTCAGCCTCTGGCCTAGCTGCTGGCTGGCCTCTACCTCTGGCGACCTGAACTCCACCTCTAAGACCTCTACCTCCACCTCTAACACCTCTGCCACCGCCTTTAGCTGGCTGGGCAGGCTGTGGAACCTCCAGTGCTTGAATCATAGCACAAGAACTCTAATGCTGGAAGCTGCCATAAACTCAAGGAAAATATCTGACAATGTGCCTCGGATCACCACAATCATGGCAAGACCTCGTCTGCTGCGGCTGAGCACCCCTCAACCTCGGGCAAACCCTCCTATTGTGACCATACTCACCACACTCGTAACATCTACACAAATACTGCAGCTGAGGGAACTGAGGCTGACCCTGTCGACCTAAATGACCACCTGAAGTACCATGAGTGACTTGGAGAGCTGACTGAAAAGGCCTGGGAGGATGGCATCTACCATAAGAACCTCTACCTCCTGACGAGGTACCACTGAATCTGCTTGCATGACGGAGCCTCTTATCCGACCTATGACTACCTACATGTGGCAGAGCTATCTCAACTCTACGGCCCACATTGGCCGCCTCCTGAAAAATGATCTCACTCCCGGCCTGAGCCACTATACCCGGTTGACCTGCCACCGCTGGCGGAACCACTGGAAGCAAACCCGCTCGAATGACACCCTCTATGAGGCCTACCAATCGGACTAGAGCGTCCTAAAGAACTGCGGTGGCAATGAACCTTTCTGGGACCTGAGCTGGACCCACCGGAACTGCTGGGACGGGAACCTCCTCCTCAAAATCAACCTGAGGCTCCGCCACTGGGGCTGCTGGTGGGGTCTCGGACTGCTGAGCGGTAGATGAAGAAGCACGTGTTCTCGCTATCTGTGAAGGAATAGAGTAGAAATTCAATCAGTACTTGAAAAATAGAACCGCACGACAAGAAAGAACAAATGCGAAACTTTCCTAAATCTGTGGCCTCTGGGGATAAATACAGACGTCTCTGTACCGATCCCTCAGACTCTACCAAGTTTGTCCGTGAGCTGTGAGACCTATGTAACCTAGTGCTCTAATACCAACTTGTCACGATCCGGATTTTCTACCCTCGGGAGTCGTGATGGCGCCTACTAATAGGAGCTAGGCAAGCCAATTATCAAATACCTCTTTAGCGAACATCGACAATATTAACAATAATAAAGCATTTAACAATAAAGCGGAAGTCTCAAATATAATTTACTGAAGGAAATGCGGAAGTTTAACAAATCCTCTACCCAAGACTGGAGTCACAATACTCACGGACATCTAGAGAATACTAAATACAAGGTTCGAATGAAGCATAGAACTGTTTGCTATAGTACAATGATAACAACTGGATGAAATAGAAAGGACTCCGGGCTTGCGGACGTCAGCAAGGCTACCTTGAATGTCCCTGGACTGGAAGCTCGCTCCCAAAATGCTACTGCTACTCAAATGTTGCTCCAACACCTGGATCTGTGCAAAAAGATGCACAGAGTGTAGCATCAGCACAACCGACCCTATGTGCTGGTAAGTGTCTGGCTTAACCCCGGCGAAGTAGTGACGAGGCTAGGACCAGACCACCAGATAAACCTGTACAGTTCAAATATATACATATAATGGAAAGAAAAACACAGTAAGTAAACAGTCAATAAACAGAAGGGGGGTCATGTAGTGGGAGGCAACAGTTATAATTAGGAAACCATAATATAAGATAGAAACAACCAAAGAATTTATAGCGATTCAAGAACACGAATATTTCAAATAAAACACATTGGCGTCAACCACTGTTGCTGAGTGCAACCCGATAATCAAATATCATTGTTGCGGCGTGTAACCCGATCCTCAAATATCATTGTTGCGGCGTGCAACCCGATCCTCAAATATCATTGTTGCATCGTGCAACCCGATCCTCAAATATCATTGTTGCGGCGTGCAACCCGATCCTTAAATATCATTGTTGCGGCGTGCAACCCGATCCTCAAATATTATTGTTGGGACGTGCAACCCGATCCTCAAATATCATTGCTGCAGCATGCAACCCGCTCCACCAATATCATACTTTCTTATCCAAACAACAGTCACAAATACGGGACAAGAAGTAAACAAACAAGGAAAGAATATCCCGACAAGGGAATACAACAAACCAATTAAATCCCAGCAAGGAAACAATATCAATAAACTCAATGTTCCGGCAAGGTAAAATAACAACACAACTAAATCCCCGGCAAGGGAGGTAAATCAACAAAAACAATAACACGTCCCGGCAAAGGAGTAATCATCAACTATTTCTCTTTCTTACACTTCTCACTTATAATTCACTTTAACATCTGAGTCATCGCTCCAAAGAGTCATTTCATATTATATACCTTCTCAATCCGTAATATAATTCGAGTCATTGCTCCACGGAGTTTAGTAATCATAATCCATGTCTCATGCTCTTTATAGTATATAGAAATCATCAAATAAGCATGGAAGAATCGCAACAATTCAGGATAATCTCAATATAAGGACACACGATCATGCTAAACACCAGTGTATAGATACTCGTCACCATGCCTATACACCGTACTCCACAAATAGCAATTAGCAAATAAGACTCTACTCTTATTCCCTCAAGCCAAAGTTAGACCAAACACTTACCTCAATTGCTCCAAAGTCAACTCAAGCCTCTAGTATAGCTTTACCAATCAAATTCGGCTCCAACTCAGTCAAATCTATGAAGTAATGACTTTATAATATTAATAATAGCTAAACAAACTAAACCCAATGCCTAAATATGAATTTCTAAGCTTTCTTCCCAAAAATCCCAAAATCGACCCCGGACCCGCTTGGTCAAAACACGAGGTTCGAACCAATTCCATGTCACCCATTCCCCCACGAGCCCGGATATACAATTTGTTTTCAAATTCGACCCCAAAACGAGGTCTAAATCAAAGAAAATTGAAAAGCCCTAATTCTACCATTTTCCCCCAATTCTTACCATGAACTACATGATTTAGGTCTAGGAATTTGATAAATGATAATAGAAAATGAAGAAAACGAGTTAGATAATACTTACCCAAGAAGTTTTGGTGAAGAATAGCTCTAAAAATCGCCTATGTGCTGTGGAGAAGATGAACTCGTGTGTTTTGGGTGAAAAATCCTGTCACTAGTCTGTTTTTAGGCTACAAAAATAACTGGGCAAATTTTTCCTACGCGATCGCGGAAATAGGGATGCAATCGCGAAGGGTCCCACTGACTGGTCATCGCGATCGCGTGGATGGTAACGTGAACGCGTAGAAGAAATGCTGGGGGGTCCAAAGAATTGGCTTATGCGAATGCGTGAAGAATACGCGAACGCGTAGAAGGGGGGCTGGCACTACGCGAAAGCGTGAACTCGAATGCGAACGCGAAGTAGGGGATACCACAGGCAGTGTGATTGCGTGCTGAAGGTCGCGATCGCGTAGAAGAACAGGCCTGTACAAAATTGCAGAAAATCTGCTATTTTTTTCCTAAGTCAAAACATTCCGAAACACCTCCGAATACACTCCCGAGCCCTCGGGGCTCCTAACCAAACACACACACTAACTCAACAACCTCATACGAACTTAACCGAGCGATCAAATCGCCATAACAACATCAAAATCAATGAATCAAACCTCAAAATCATCACTTTTCATTCTAACTTCATAAACTTCAAATTTTAGATATTTATGTCCGAAACACGTCAAATGACGTCCGATTTTGACCAAATTTCACAGAAAGCACTTAAACCATATATAAGACTTGTACTGGGCGTCGGAACCAAAATACGGGCCTGATACCACAGTCTTTTAATCAATTTTTATTTTTATTTTCCTTAATAATTTCATAAAGACAATTTCACAGAAAAATTCTTTTCTCGGGCTCTAGACCTCGGAATTCGACTTCGGGCATATGCTCGAGTCCCATATTTTTCTACGGACCCTCCGGGACCGTCAAATCACGGGTCCGGGTCCGTTTACCAAAAATATTGGCCGAAGTCAACTTTAATCATTTTAAAGCCACATTTTGAAAATTTTCACAGAGTTTAACATATAATCTTTCCGGCTACGCGCCCGGGCTGCGCACGCAAATCGAGGCAAGTAAAAATAGGTTTTCAAGGCCTCAGAAGCACGGAATGAAAGAGAAAACAGGTAATGACCCTTTGGGTCGTCACAGGTTCACCCAATAAACAATGAACTAGGTAATTGTTCTTCCTGACAATGACGAGTGACAGACAAATCTTAGAACATTCAAAATATTCTCGGACCTGATGAAAAAGTGTGGAATGATATGAACAAGAATCTTGAAAAAAGGTGGTCTTTGTGTCTTTACGAGAGAGAGAGAGAGAGAGAGAGAGAGAGGGGGGGGGAGTCTTTTTCCAAAGTCTACTCTTGTGACAATAAATATCACATGCCTCTATTTATTATCTTTTTTCCTATTTATATAGGACATACCTATGATAAACCCTAGTAGTACAAGTACCAAGAATATCCAATAGAATACTCTCTTTAATATTCTACTCTAATAAATTAGTCGTTACAGCTCTTTTTGCGGTGCTCGACATCGACCATCGTTTGCATCTCGACCACAAGCCTCGCTACCTCCTGGTCAACCTCGACTGACTCTTTTCTCGATGCTACTTCATCCTAAGTACTGAGATAGATTTCGACCCATACAAAGGTCATTTGGGATTTGGCCACTATCTTTAACTTATAAACATATTTATCTTTATGCAAAAATACATTTACCATTCTGTTTGAGGTTAAGAGAGTTCGTGAAAAAATGGAATCTAATAAGGCCGCAAAGTTCAATTTAGTTAGTCCCTAGAAATTACCTGAACTTTAGGTTATTTATAGTAAGCCTAGTTACATTTGCTAAGTAAATTGGCAAGTTGATATGATTAACTATAAAATAGAGATATGACGTAAAAAAAATCCGAAATAGTCATATAAAATATTCTTATTCTTTTATTTAACCTTTGTTTTGTGAAAGTATAAGCATGTTCTTTTGTTGAATCATTAAACACCTTTAATTATTTGACTCGAAAATAGTTTTTTTTTTCAGCTACTGTCTAGATTCCTAATCCTTCTAAGAAAACCAGAAAAGGAAAAGAAAAAAAAAAGATTTCAGGCTATACACACTATGAATGTAATTTAATATGTTACTCTATTCGGCGGCAGACTCACGTTTTGAGGTATGGGTGGGTGCTGAAGCACTCATTGGCTTTGGCCAAATTATGTTATGTATTCATAGATAAAAGCTAAAACTCCCTATTATATTAAAAGCACGAAGGTCTTTAGCGAAATGCCGTTTGTTTTTTTTATCCTTAAAAAATAGATTTTTCATTGAACACAATTGTAATTTAAATTACTTTTCTAATATTAGGATATTTAAATAAACTTATACTCATGAGACAGGATTCATGCCCATCACGCCTATCGTAAGACTAGTCTAAATAATTGATCATGAGCATCCACTATAATTATATTTGACCATTGTAAATTTACCCTACAATTAGTGAAGCGCCCACGATCTATAAATCATGGATTTGACTGTATTTCTAGGTCAATTTAACCGGTGCAAAAAATCTTCGTTATAGGTAATGAACATAACATAAACTCAAAAAAGAAAAGGAAGGAGAACAGAACAAAATGGACCTTTATTTCTTCGCCATCGCAAGTTGGCAGGACAATATAAAAGTTTGTATCACGAAACATGTGGTCTAAATTATGAATTATATTAAGTCATTGACTTTACATGCATGTCAATTCATTTGCAAGCTAAGTGACCAAATTTATTTTATTTTAATTTGATATTACGTAAACTCCACTTGGTATTAATTGGTAAATATTTTTTCAGCATTATTGTTAGAGCGTTTGTGTTTTTTTCTTTGTTTTAAGAACGTAAACCACTTAAAAGAAAGTATATGGAAATGAAATTACTCGTCATGGAAGGCGTAAAAATGTTAAAAGAAATCCCAACAAGTATTTCATTATCCTTTTGTAATCTTTTTTTTTTTTTTTTTTTTTTTTTGCAAAAGCTACTCCCCATGAATCAGACTTTGATTTCAATAGGTAAAAGCGACAAATCGTAGTATATGATTAAATTGTAATGCGAAAAACACATGTATGTTAGATTTATGCTATTAATCTGGTCACATACGAATTTTCCTTATTTTTTACTTTGGGTTGTTGCAAATTAGCTGTGTCGATTATAAAAATTGTCCTATTGTTAAAAAGCCAGACTTTAAGACCCCTCTATGTTGACCATATACCATAATATCCTAGGCTGATTGAACATGTTAAATTGTTGCCAATAAAAGTATTTGGACTCAAACTTATTGACTGGGGAGGCCGGTTTCCAGTATAACCCACCTAAAATGGTGATTGCTGGTAGTTTGAGGATCCGGCTTATCGAAGACAAGTAGACAACTACTTCAATTCCGTTATAAATATATTATATTATGGATGTTCATTTTGTACTCCGTTGTAAATAAGTTTTCTGAAGAAACTTATCCATATTGGACTCCGTCATAAATATGTTTATCTATTTAGTACTCTATTGAAAATAAGCCTCCTGAAGAAGTTTATCACTTCGGTACCCGGTTATGGATAAACATTACTCCCAGTAAAAGATTATCCATACCGGGTATAATAAGTTTATCCTTTCAGTAGCCGGCTATGGATAAACATTACCCCGGTAGAGGATTATCCATACCTGGTATAATAAGCTTATCCTTTCAATACTCCGTTACGGATAAACACTACCTCGATAGAAGATTATCCATACCAGGTATAATGAGCTTATCATTTCAGTACTCCGTTATAGATAAACATTACTCTTAGTATAAGATTATCCATATCGGATATAGTAGCAGCTTACACAGCAGCTTATAGTAGCTTACACAGCAGGTTGTAATAGCAGCTTGCAGTAGCAGCTTACACAACAGCTTGCGGTAGCAGCTTACATAGCAGTTTCCTTTCTTCTATAAATAGAAGAGTTTTCAGTTCATTATGTACATCAGTTTGAATTCGAATAATATATCAGTTTCTCTCTATACCTATCTTTACATTACTGTCTTTATTTTATAACAAATTCCTTTTTCTTGTTTTTCATTTTTCTCATATATTTTTCCTCTAAAACAAGAGTAAATACAGCACGGCATTGTTTTAGTTTGTTGACACACAAGTAATGGTTATATTATAATAAGAGGATTGTAATGCAAAAATTATATGGTAAAGATTGTTTCGTAAAAACCATTTTTTATTGAACGTTTTGATTCAATAACATATTAACTAGAAAAAAGGATGAAACAAAGAAAAAAAATCTTATCGATGTAGTTGAAGTATGAAAGTGATTATATTCTGCGACAAAATAGATATTATGAACCGATATATTCTTCCGGAATAAAATATATTTTTTTATAAATATGTTTGAGGAGAGTCTTGAAATAACGGTAAAGTTGTGTTCGTATCGCCTACAAGTAGGGGTTCGAGGCATGAAATTAACAATTGATATTTGCTTCAGGATAAACTACCTACAATACCTTGAAGCGCAGCTTCATTTATGAATTGGGCTGCCTTTTATATTTGTTTGTTTAAGTTATAAGTTAAAAGATTGAAGTCTTTCGTGAGTTTTTAGTTAGAAGGTTTCACGTTTAGCGCGATTCTATTTTTTGTATAATTCATGAAGGTCAATGATTTCAAGGATCATTCTTTTAAGTTTTTTCCAACTACAAGGTCAAAACCTCTATTTTGACCATTTATTAATGTAATCTAGGCTGATAGAACGTTTGCTCGGTAAAAAGCAAATATTGGAGTCAACTGATTGACCGGAGAAGCCGGTTTCCGGTATTATCCACCAAAAACGGTGATCGATAGCAGTTAGGACGTGGGGGTTGTTGGCAGCTGACATAACTGGCTGGCCTTAGCCAAATCCACGTATTTCCAACGTATCACACTTCTAATTCTAGACAACCTCTTCAAATTTTTTAATTAAATAAATTTATGTGGACGAAATTGCCCTTTTGCAGTGTCCAATACATATATACACAACCACTTTTGAAAATGTTCCATTATTTATGTTAATTTAAACAATTAAAAGTTAGACCACTAATAATAAATTCCGAGATATAGACACTTCGATATCCACCTTTTCAGGGTGGGAAGAGTTAGGTGAATCTAGAAAACTTGATTTTGCATTTCATATTAGTCAAATAATTAACTATAGAAGTGAAAAGCGGAAGCTTGTAATCATCTTTTTTCTTCTGTCCTATTAGATTTATAATTCAGATCGACTATTCATTTTAGAAAGAAGAGCAAAAAGAATCTGGACAATATTCTCTGATTGTTCTTTTAATTGCTTCTGTTGAAGTGTTGCCAAGTCAAATGTTAATTTCCAAATAGTACTCACTTAGTTTCGTATTAACAGAGTTTCTTTCCATTTTAGTCTGTTTCAAAAAAAATAACATATTTTTAAATTTGGAAATAATTCAACTTTAAACTCTTTCATTTTATCCATTTATCTTTAATGAGAAACTTTTATAGTCACACAAATGTCATAGCCCCACTGTATAGGTCGCAATCCGACCCAATAATTATCAACGGGGTTAATCATTTTTCTCGGCTAAATGAAAGAGTGATAAACGACACGACCGTTCTTAATTAACGATGCTTAACGCCCGCCTAAGATGATCGTAAAGGCCACGGCCCTTCTGTTATATCAAAACTGACCCCTTGATGTGGGCCCAGGACCAAAGGTCAACTTATGCAGTTCATATCTATAAATACAGATGGGGGTGGTAAAAAAAAAGGGGGTTCCTCTCCTCCCCCATGGGGGCTCTAAAAGCAAAAGAGTAAAAACAAGGAGGGAGAATCACAAATAAACCAGAAAAGTGGAAGATCAAAAGAGAATATGATTGTAATGCTCTGAACCTCCCTA
>MU703982.1:154129-167605 GCA_026770625.1 Nicotiana glauca
AGGGGGGGGGGGAGGGGTTCAGGAAAGGAAAAGAAGGGGTACTGTAAGAATTAAACTCACAATCGTGGAGATTATGTAAACCTTTAGCACTGCAGAGAGGCAAATGACTGCGAACAATAATTCCCGACAGATATTAATTGTGGACAAACATATTTGATGGATTTGAATCTTAACTAGTAAAATCATGGTTTTAAAGATACTGGTGTAAGATATAACTGAAAAGTATGCTCATCTATCATAGGATAACTACAGATAGCAGTACTAAGTGGCAGGAAGTTACTTTCTGAGCAAGAAAGGGAAAAGTATGCTCCTATTCGGATACTTTCAAATTCAAGAAAGCATATCCAAGAGTATTTCTAAGTATAATTTTATGATTCATGTTTGATCTTTTCTGTGTATTGCACATCTTTCCAAGATTATCGGCAAAGAGTTATAACTAGGCATTGCATTTATTCTGCATATTTTTATCGTCTATGATGCTGACGATGAAACATTTGTTGCTTTGCTAGTCATCTTTCCTCTGGGGTTACATATTTTCCTCGGTGATTGGAGGAGCGTTAGTTGACAAATATGGAGGAAAGAAAGTGATTGCTTGGGGTGCAGCTCTTTGGTCTCTCGCCACTCTTCTTACTCCATGGGCAGCAAATCACTCCACAATCAGTCTGTTGGCTATTCGTGCTTTCTTTGGTCTTGCTGAAGGAGTAGCTTTGCCTTCCATGAACACCCTTTTGTCCAGGTAATTTGAATTTCTCATTGTAGCCCAAACACCTATAACCATTATTGGGACAGACCCAAGAAATTGTGGTATCTACTTTTTCCAAGTAGTTTATTAGGAATACAACAATGTTTTGACTTATTATATGGTTAAGAATATACGCAATATTGTTCTCGAAAAAGATATACTATGTAACATTATCCATGCTTAAAGAATGAATAAAAAGGGCAGCCCGGTGCACGAATCATCCTGCGTAAAGGGTCCGGGGATGAATGAGAACCACAATTGATTTGAAGTTGCCTCATTATCGGCTTGTGGCAAACTGAAAGATACTCCTAAATGCTGAAAAATACTCCACCTAATTGACTTTCAATGTTGTTATTGGCATATTAATCAAGTGAAGCGATTGTGCTCAAGTTGCAGGCAGTGACTAGTCCTACAAATATTAAGATTTAAAATCGTTGGTTCCTTGTATATTATGGCTTTATGTAACTGAAAGAAAATGTTCTTCATGTTCAAGAGTAGCTGATTTTGTATGTTCCTCCAATTATGCAGGTGGTTTCCAAGCCATGAACGGGCGACTGCTGTTGGAATATCCATGGGTGGGTTCCATCTTGGAAATGTTGTGGGTTTGGTGCTAACTCCGTTATTTATGTCCTCGGTTGGAATTTCTGGTCCCTTCATCCTTTTCTCATCTCTTGGGATTCTCTGGCTTACAACGTGGATTAACCGGGTGACAAATGATCCACAAGAAAGCAATTCTATAACAAAAGCAGAGTTGAGGTTAATCCAAGCAGGGAAATCAGATTCTCCTCCTCTAAAAAAAGGAGAACTTCCACCACTGCGACTGCTGCTGTCAAAAATGCCCACTTGGGCTATTATTTTTGCTAACGTCACTAATAACTGGGTAGCCCCTCTTTCTTTGACTTGGTTTCTTCTTGGTACCAGAGCATTGATGTTATATTTGGCGATAAATTTTTTGAAATTTGAAGATTGTAGTTAACTTAAAAAATCTTTAACTTGTTGCAGGGATATTTTGTACTTCTCTCCTGGATGCCTGTTTATTTCAAAACGGTGAGTCACAGTTCCTTTATTTCATCTGCCTTTTCGCCTGTATGCAAGGCAGAAGATTTTGCATGGGTCCAATTCTGTTTAGAAGAAAAAGAAAAATTCCGTCCAGATAATTTGTTCTAAGTTACGTTCTTTATCTTGTGCTGCAAATATACTAGGACCATAGGTGTTTAGACTGAGAGCCTATTTTCAGGAAAATGTTGTCGAAAGTCTTCTTGATATCTGCTTGAGAGAAATTGTTTTCTTTGTTTCCAGGTTTTTAATGTGAATTTGAAACAAGCAGCTTGGTTTAGTGCAGTGCCATGGGGCACAATGGCATTCTCAGGCTATGTTGCTGGAGCTGCATCAGATTTCCTAATCAAAGCAGGGTACTCATTGACATTCGTCAGGAAAGTCATGCAGGTAACTTATCTACCATTTGTAACAGCTGCATAAAGGGGAAATAACTTTGTTCGGTAACATAATGTTAAAATCTGTAGTTTAAGTTGTCTTTAGAGATCGCAAAAAATGGCCTATTATGATATGGTGTTCTTGAAACAAATTACGCCTTCTTTGAGAAGACATTCATGAACAGCAAATGATATATTACATTTACACAGCACAAGTGTATTTCTTCATTTCCTCGCACTTCTACTACTCAATTATCATTCATAGATGTGAAAGTTATATTGATAATCCATTTTTTTCTTCTTATAAGGGGTGTGACTGATCAAAAATCTTAGTCTACTGTTCTCTTAATCTGCCCAGCATTCATGACCCGATTTGAGCTTTTTATGAAATTCCCACATCTATTTTGTTTTAAAATATTGCAGTCTATCGGTTTCATTGGTCCCGGGGTGTCTTTGCTCTGCTTGAATTATGCCAAAACACCTGAGGTTGCAGCAGTGATGATAACTATAGCCCTGAGCTTCAGCTCTTTCAGCCAAGCTGGTTTTTTACTTAATATGCAAGTAAGCTACATATTTCAATTGTTGATTCTTCTTTTAACTAATCTCTAAAGCTACGTATTGTTTACTCTGAAAGTCAGTTTACTTAGCTTGCCTTTTCTTCTTTGGATAGGATATTGCACCTCAGTATGCAGGATTTCTACATGGTAAGTATCTATCGTAACCTTCTGCCACTCCAGGGGTCGGTCTAGTTATGCATGGATTATGTTGAATAGGTTGTTTATGCTGGATTTTATTGGAAACTATACGTGTTTATGTAATAGGAGTTATACATGGAGATTAAATTTTCTTATACTTGAAAACAAACTCCTAAATTTCTGAGGTTCTTGTGCACCTAACATGTTTTTTCTCTTATCAAACAGGGATATCAAATTCAGCAGGGACACTGGCAGCTATAATAAGCACAATTGGAACAGGCTTCTTTGTACAGTGGCTAGGTTCCTTTCAAGCATTCTTAACTCTCACTGCTTGCCTCTACTTTGTTACTGCCATCTTTTGGAATATCTATGCCACTGGAGAGAGAGTTTTTTAGACTATAGTCTAATATTCTCCAAATGATGGCTGGCTTATATGAGGATAAATTCATTTCGAGATAGCAGAAAGGACAACATTACATCCTTTACAAATATTCAATTTTTTCTTTTCACTCAGTCTCATGGATGTGAGTGAGAATTTTTTTTTTTTTTTTCATGTGTAGTTTACTATTTTATCTTTTGAAAGAAAGAGGAATAGCCTACTTATTTTTCATCCTTGTAAACATTTTAGTTACTTTTAGAAGAATATATTAGAGAAATTCTGGAAGCTTAAATTTTAGCAAATTATCTTGTAATATTTGTTCTTGACCCCAAGGAAAAGAATTCCTACCTGAAGTATAATGGAGGGTGATTAAACATAAACCTTTTTATCCATAGTCTTTAACTCACGGAATCCACCCCATCCATATTGAAGCTTCATTAAATGAGGGGCATTTGCATCTATATCCGCTTTTTGGGTCACGTTTTAACTTATATATGCTTTGCAAAAAAAATTGTTAGTGTACCCACGTTTTCACGTAACTTCAGCATATGAGACTGAAGTAGCAAAGACAATCACACAAACTGCAATATTCTAGTAGACGACCTTGAAGTGTGCTAAAGTTTTTGTTTGTAATTGCTGAAGATGCTGAAGTTATTTAGTTCATTTGTAAAAACTTCAACACTAAATAAGCTGAAGTTTTTTTGTGCTGGATTCATTAGTTTTATCATTAAGCTTTGTCAAAAACTTCAGCTTCAACATTATATAAGCAGAATGCTGAAGTTATTTAGTTCATTTGTAAAAACGTCAGCACTAAATAAACCTCAGCAGAAGATGCTGAAGTTATTTAGTTCATTTGTAAAAATTTCAGCACTAAATAAGCTGAAATTTTTTTTTATCCTGGATTCATTAGTTTTGTCATTAAGCTTTTTCAAAAACTTCAACAGGAGATGCTGAAATTTTTTTAGTTTATTTGTAAAAACTTCAACACTATATAAGCTGAAATTTTTGAAAAAAATTTCTAACATACTAGATAAATAATCACCTTATTCTTTCATAGTGTATTACTACTATAAAATAATTAGATTGCCAACATTATCTAAATCATCAGTTTTGGAAACAATAAACGTGAAAAGAACAGTATTATCATGAAAAGAATCACTAACTGTGACCTTAAACTTTCCGTATGTGAAAATATTCACAAATTATTGTCTACTAACTTACGTAATTATTCATAATTTATTTTTAAATAATATGATAAACATACTTATGGCAATCATCCCATGAACCGAAGCTTCATAGCAGCACCAGCAACAACAGAAGAAAGAAGAAGAAGAAGAAGAAGAAGAAGAAGAAGAAGAAGAAGAAGAAGAAGAAGAAGAAGAAGAAGAAGAAGAAAGCGAAGGAGGAGAAAGTGGGCTGAAGTTGTTTAAAAAGTGGGTACAAGTTCAAACTTTTAAAATAAATGGGTATAGGTTAAATGGAGGTGTCCAAATAGGGCGCCTCGTGTAATTTTTACATTAAATCATCTTATAAGCACCAGGGCCGCCTCTAATGTAGATCCAAGTAAGGTTTTTGCCTTAGGCCTCCAAAATTTGAGGGTCCCATTTTTTTTAAAATAACATATTTATAGGTATTTAAAAAAAGTATGTAATACTTTTCGTATAAAAGCAGAGTTTTTCTATAATAGTTGCCTAAAACAAAAAGAAGTTTTCAATATTATAATTGATAAAATCTTACCTAAGATTAATAATGTCTCAAGATAGATTAAATTTGTTGCCTATATTATCAATTGAAAAGGAATTGTTAGAGGAAATCGATTATAAAAAATTATTGACGATTTTAAAAAATAAAATAATTAGGCTTCACATTAAACTGTCTTTAGGCCACACACATGTTTGAGCCGCCCCTAATAAGCACTTTTTGACTTTTTTATGGATTTGATCAACACTAAAAATATTCATAGGCCAAAAGTCATATGTTGATCACCCTCATGGAGTTAATTTTATCCATGGTCATTGAACTTTTGTGTTTGTTACTCAATTTTTTTTTTGGTTACGTAAAAATCATTCAACTTTGTATTCATTACACAAAGGCCACTATTCTTTCCTTTGTTACACAAAAAACATTTTACTTTGCTTTAGTGATCACGAAAGTCACATTTTTACTTGAAAAGTATATTATGCCCTTTATATTATATAAACCTTCGTATTTATGTAATATATTCTATATTATATACTATATAATTTTTAACTATGTATTTTATTTATAAATAAAATAACTTAATATTATTTTATTTATTATTTTTTATAATATATTTATATATTTAATTTTTCTTAACGTAAAATTTTAAAATATATTAGTAGCGATATGTCAACCTGGATTATTTTTTGTTTAATATATTAATTCCAAATCAATCAACCAGTTACACGTCAACATGCCCTCATAGAAACTTTTCCAGGAAACCGATTGATATATTTATGCAAACAGTAGAGCAAACCTCCCTAATTCCAAATTACCCCGACACAATGTTAGTTGTCAAGAGGGGTTCCAATTTTTTGTAGAGCTGGCTCAGAAATGGCTCAGTTGGACTCGTGGTTGGATGGGGTTTCATATTTTGTAACTTTTCCCGGGTTTCGAGATGTGGGCTCCACAGGCGAATTTTGAGTATAATTCGGATTTTTGATGGAAAAATGTAGAATTTCATATGGAATAAATTTCTATAATTTTTATTAACTGGATCGAATCATTATGGCTAGATTTGAGGCATTCGGAGGTCAATTTGAGAGGCAAAGGCATTTCAGAGTAGGATTTTTGCTCGGATTAAGGTGAGTAATGATTGTAAATGACATTCTGAGGGTTTGAAACCCCGGATTTGCACATCGTAGTGCTATATTGAGGTGACTTGCATGCCGGATAGCGAGTGTGGGGTAGAGCACTGCTGGGGATTGCGACTTGGTCCGTCCCGATTGATGAATTTACTGCGTATTTGACTGAAATTTACTTGTTATCATCATAAGTTGGGTTGATTTCCATATTTGGGCTTCGTGTCAATTATTTGAACCCCTTCGGGGATGGTTGTTGATATTTCCTCACTGTTTCGATGCTATACTTAAACTCAGTCATGTATTTTCTACTGTTTTCAAAACTCAGCCAAGTTTATTATGCTATAACATTTGAAACGATCCTTCCTATACTATTTTTGGGATGAGCAACATGTTTTACTATTGCCTGAGGGGCTTATGTGATTTTTGACTGAGTAAGGCCGAGGGCCTGTGTGTGAAGATACAAATGGATCGGGCTGCACGCCGCAACAGTGTTATATTGATATTGATATGAGGCCGAGGGCCTAGATTGATGCCACGAGATGGCTTGTTATTGCGCTTGGGCCGTAAGGGGCCCCTCCCGGAGTCTGTACCCCCCCAGTGAGCGCCGTCAATGATATGTGAAGCGAGCTGCACGCTGCAGCGGTACCGGTACTGTTTGATGTGTTTGCATTATCTTATTTGTCTGCTATTATCTGTTGTTATGTGCTACTTCTTGCAATATAGACCTGATACTCTGGCATTCCTTGATAACTGAGTGTTATGCCCGCAGGGCGGAAATTCTGTGCTTATCTGCACTATTTATTTTGCATTCGTTTGTGTAACCGCTGAAAAGGGACATTTCAAAAGAGGCTTAAACTGAGTTAGGATGTTTTTCTAAAGATTTCATAGCTTCACTGTTTTTTAAAAAAGGTTTACACTGCTTCTATATAGCATGATGATTTGCCATACGTGATTTCTTACCGCTCAGTTGTTATTTACCTTTATTGCTCACTGAGTTGGAATACTCTTTTTACTCCCTGCACCTTGTGTGCAGATGTAGGTATTTATACACCTGGTAGCGAGTTTTGGTTGATTGGAGGCAGGGTTATCGGAGTTTTAGCAAGGTGGCTGTCAGTGTTCGCAGCACCGCTTTTCTCCCTTTTCGTTCATCAGTCATGTTTTGTATATTTCAGACCTTGTAGTTGTATTTATACTCTAATAGATGCTCGTGACTAGCGACACCCCGATGTCGGGTTGAGTTGGGTTGTTATTACGCATGTTTATAAAATTGTATTGTTGACTGCCTAAAGGATTGGATTATTCATCCTTATAAATGACTTATTGATTTATTAAGCTGTTGGAACTGAATTTGAGTAAGTGTCGGCTGGGCCTTGTCTTCACGAGAGACGTCATCACGACCGGGTTTGGATTTTGGGTCGTGACAAGCAAACCTCCCTAATTCTAAATTACCCCGAGACAATGTTAGTTGTCAAGAGGGGTTCCAATTTTTTGTAGAGCTGGCTCAGAAATGGTTGATGTTTTGTGGTTAATTATCAAGTTTTGAGTGCCACAAAATCCAACTGTTTGCTTTGGAGTACTATGTCTATCGCACAAAATCCAACTGTTTGCTTTGATTTATTCATCAGTTTCTGGAAATTTTTGTATTAGATGACAGGGAGTACATAGGTCGGGTTGGTTCGGATTTTATAATTACCAATCCAAACCAATTGTGTCGGATTATTAAATCTAAACACCAAACCAAACCAATAAAACACGGATTTTTCGCTCTCGGTTTTTCTCGGATTTTTTCGGATTTTCGGGTTATTCGGGTTTTTTCGGATTTTTTTTCCCGGTAAAATCTTCGTAGAACAAAACATATAAATTGTGCTCAAAATATTTTATCTTTAATCATAGTAAGACACATAAAATATTTTTCAAGAAAATAAGTACAAAATATGAGATATGTCATGACATTATCCTAAAATATTCAACAATAAAGTCAATAAAATTATGTAATATGAATATTCCTAATTAAAAAGTCATAATAAAAATAAAAATAATCTAAAAGTGTTAAATCATGCTAAAATAAGTAGACTAATAAGGGATTATTAATTACATGACTAAACACTAAATAAAAAATAAAAATAGGTTATGCATTTTTATCTAAATTATTGCAAAAAAATAAAATAAATATTCAATACATTCATGTTCATAGTATTGAATTGAATGTCTTTTGTTAGCATTAGTATTGATTTGATTTTGGTTTGGGCTTTTGTTAGCATTATTTAATTTACTAGTGTTAATGGCTATAAAACTTATTGAAACATTTACAAGTTCTAAGTCCAACCTTGAAGTAATACCTTAAAAGGTATTTATGAATCTTTTTTAAGAAATATTTATAAATTACATCATAATAAGTATATTTATATATTAAATATATCTAAAATTTCTATATATATAATGTCGGGTTGGTTTGGTTTCTGTTTGACTTTCTTTAGTTAAAACCAAACCAAACCAATTATGGTCGGGTTTTTTCTTCCAATACCAAACCAAATCAAACCAAACCATGGTCGAGTTTTTTTTCTCGGTTTGACTCGGATTATCGGGTTGGTGCAGTTTGTCGGTTTCCTTTGTACACCCCTAGATGCCATGTTATTTGTGTTGCTCGGACTCTATGAAATATCGTCGGGTGCATGCCGTATCCTGCAAGTGAAGTGGAGCCTTGACGTAATTGGTAAAATTGCTTCTATGACCAGGAGGTCACAAGTTCGAGCAGTGGAAACAGTCTCTTGCAGAAGTGCAGGGTAAGACTGCATATGATAGACCCTTGTGGTCTATCGCTTCCCTGAACCCCATGCATAGCAGGAGTTTAGTGCACTGGGTATGTCGTATCATCCAAAAATAATGTATTTTGAAGGATCTGACATGGGTGCAAAAACATTTTGCAGAGTCCGCACAACGTACTATTTTATATAACAATTACTTAGTCGAAAATCTGATATTATTAGGAATTAAACATGAGTTCATGTTCTAAAAGTCCAGAATGGGTGGTAATGAGTATGTTCAAATCAAATAGCGAAACAATTTAAGCTCTTAATTAGGAATCTATATTGTCCCTCACATCTAGTTATCTGATATAATGTTTCACACTATATATTGCATTCCGTTATACTCCACTGATTTCATTCTTGACGGATGCAATTATTTTTGGTCTACTCGGATAGTAGTCACTAATATGAAGAGAGAACTATTGTTTTCTTTACGTGTGTAATTCATTTTGAAATATCAGTGGTAGTTTTCATACTAATATTAATTATTAAGAATAACTTTTTGGTCTATTTTGATGGGTAGTTGATCCTTGGCGTAACCGGTAAAGTTGTTGTTATATGATCAGGAGGTCACGGGTCAAGCCGTGGAAACAAAATCTTACAGAAATGCAGGTTAAGACTACGCACAATAGATCCTTGTGTTTCGGCCCTTCTCCGGACTCCGGACATAGCGGAAACTTAGTGCACCAGACTGCCTTTTTTAGCTGTCCCTCGGAAGTGCGAAGCCTATATTACCTTTTCAATTAGTCTCATCAAATATTGATTGTTATATTATATGAAAGAATATGAACATCAAGCTCACAATCTTAAGGCAATGGGCGGCGCAATGACAATATAAGATGCTAAGGTAACCTCATATCAAACTATCTGATATAATGTCACATGTTTTATTCCATTCCTTTTTACTCCATGGATCTCATTCTTGATGGATGCATTTATTTTTGGTCTATATCCGATGGTAGTCTGCCACTAATATGAAGAGAGAACTGCTGTGTCTTAATTTGTATAATACATTTCGAAATAACAGTGGTAGTTTCATACTAATATTAAGAAAGAATTTTTAGTCTATTTTGATGGTAGTCTGCCGCTAATATTCAGCTGTCCCTTGGAAGCGCGAGTGTAAAACCTATATTACCTTTTCAAAGTGTTTAGTCGTATGCAATTTTTTTTTAATTTTGTGATGGAGCAACTTAAAAAAGATTACTACAAAAAAATGTTGGCTGACTTATATGAGGATAAATTCATCTAGAGATAGCAGAAACGACAACAATTACATCCTTTGCAAATATTCAATTTTTTCTTTTCACTCAGTCTCATGGATGTGAGTGAGAATATACAACAACAACAACAATAACAACAACAACAACTACCCAGTATAGTCCCACATGGTACGGTCTGGGGAGGGTAATATGTACGCAGGCCTTACCCCTACCCGATAGGGCAGAGAGGCTGTTTCCAATCGACCCTCGGCGAAATGAGTGAGAATATATATATATATATATATTTTTTTTTTTTTCATGTGTAGTTTACTATTTTATCTTTTGAAAGAAAGAGGAATAGCCTACTTATTTTTCATCCTTGTAAACATTTTAGTTACTTTTAGAAGAATATATTAGAGAAATTCTGGAAGCATAAATTTTTTTGTCCTTGACCGTAAGGAAAGGAGCTCCACCCAGGCCATCAAAATCAATCACATTGCTTTGGTTGATAAAGCTCTTACTTTTGTAGATCACCTTTCTTCATCTCTTTAATTTTTAAAAGTTTGTTTTGCGTTGTGTTTCCTATCCAAATAACGAACCAAATATCTATTCTTAATTGCATCGTGTTTGTAAGGGAAAACGTGGTTGTTTTGCTGAAACATATGTTTAGAGCCTGTTTGGTTGTTTTGCAGAAACATATGTTTAGAGCCCATTTGGCCAAGTTGCCAAAATCTAAGTACTTTTGTAAAAAAATAGTTTTTGTTTGGCCAATTCATTTAAAAAGTACTTTTTGCAACATTTGGTAAACAAATTGTGTTTGGTCAATCTTTCTAAAAAGTATTTTTGAGTGTCAAATTACCAAAAAGGATAGTACCAAGGTCATATAATTCTTTTAAAGAGAAAAATGAACTCAAATATTTATTGTAACTGACTTTTATTATTTTTTATTTAATTTAATTAAAATATAAAATATAAAGTAAATAAATATATTAAAGGTTTAAATCAATTTTACATATATAGTTATACCAAAGCATATATTATTATCTAGTATAATTAGTTATTGTTACATGATGATTTGAATCATCCAAATACATCATTCAGTATAAATTAGAAGTCTATTCCATGAATTATTATATATTGATAATCTACTATGAAATAATAAGTAAAGTCACTCACATATGATAATAATTCTCAACAATTTCATCTCTATGTCTATCACACAACGCCTCCATATTAGTAGAAGAATTGCCTTGCATTTCTAAAGGAATATCAGAAGGCCCGTCTCTTTCCTCAGTTTCAGTAGTAATGTCTTCATTAGTATAATAATTGAATTCCTTATCGGTAAAAGAATATTATCGGATTGAAATTATGTATAGCCATGGTAATTGTAACTAGATGATTTTGAGTGTCAAACTAGAAAGATGAGATTTAACGTAAAATAAAAATAATTTTAAATGTATAAAAGTAAACTTTTTTTTTGTAAAAAAATAGTTAGGTATGTTTAAATTTAAATTCAAAAAGAGTAACTAATTATTAACAGCACATAATATATAAATTTTTTAATTTAAATTCAAAAAGAAACTAATTAGTATTACCTAATCTTACTAACTTTGTCCTAAATTGTCAAATGGCCTATTTTCAGGCTGTCACTTGGCTTAATGTGTGATGCCTTTTCTTCTTTTAATAATATATAGATAGATTATGCGATGGAATTGTAAATTTTTTACCTATTTGTAAGTAATTTTAACAAATTAGATTTGATAACTGTTTTAATGATTCGGAAAAATAATATATAACAGAAGAAATTATAAATGATTATTTTTAGGAAAAGATTTAAAAATCTAAAGAAGGATGTAGATAATTTTCTTAGTGTGAAAGAAAGAAGATAATTTGGAAAGTTGCAAGACATTACATAAAGAACAAATCAAAAACAATAAAGGTCAATAAAGAAGTTGAAAAGTTACAATATGATTCATGTATATGATATCTTTTATTTTAAAAGAATGGTAAAAACTAGAAACAAAAATGAAAAGAAAAAACTTACATTTGTAAGTTAATTTGAAAAATATAAATATATAGTGAGGATAATTTTGTCTTGAATACATTAATTTTTCATTTATGCTTCTGTACCACGACCCGAATTTCCCACCATCGGGAGTCGTGATGACGCCTACTATCGGAGCTAGGCAAGCCAAACGTTTAATGACACATTCCGGATTCCATTCACACAATAATAATAATGGAAGCAAATAAAAATTAAGCGGAAAACTTCTTAAATATTTAAATAACTGAAAACAGAAATACGAAAGCTTAAGAATACACTTCTACCCAGTATCCGGTGTCACTACTCACAGACTACTAAGGGGTACTAAAGCAAGAGTCTGAAAGAAATACATATAAATGTCTGTCTCGATACAAGGAAAACAAATAATACTATGGAAAGGGGCTCCGGCATGCGAACGCTAGCTAGACTACCTCGGAAGTCCCTGAACTGAAATCAGCGCACGAGCAATACTGCTACTGAGGTCCAAAAGCAGCTCCTGGATCTGTGCAAAAAGATGCACAGAGTGTAGCATCAGCACAACCGACCCCATGTGTTGGTAAGTGCCTGGCCTAACCCGGCGAAGTAGTGACGAGGCTAGACAGGACCTACTGAAAACAACATGTGCAGATATATATGCAATAGCAGGAAAATATACAGCATTTAAACAACTAGGAGGGAGGGGAGCATGCTGTGGGGGTATGACAATTCAGACATAGATTCAACGAATAAGGAAATGAAACCTTACAACAACAGATAAAGAAGACAGGAAACTCCACATATGAAATCAAGCACACTTAATCCATATTCTGTTGCGGCGCGCAACCCGATCCTCAAATATATCTATTGCGGCGAGCAACCCGATCCTCAAGTATATCTGTTGCGGCGAGCAATCTGATCCTCAAATATATCTATTGCGGCGAGCAACCTGATCCTCAAATATATGTTTTGCGGCGAGCAACCCGATCCCCAAATATATGTGTTGCGGCGAGCAACCCGATCCTCAAATATATGTGTTGCGGCGAGCAACCCGATCCTCAAATATATCTGTTGCGGCGTGCAATCCGATCCTCAATATTTCATTAACACCGTTGCGGCGTGCAACCCGATCCTCAACATTTAATACCAAGAACTCACCCACCAAAGACCGCAACTCAAGTGCGAGGGGAGTAACAACAATCACAAGAAAATCCTGGAAAGGGAATACAAATAACAATTCAATCATCCCGGCAGGGGGAATACAATAAATGCATACGCCCCGGCAAGGGACTAATCGCTACACGATCCACTTTTAATCACCTATTTCTCGAGTAACAATTTCTAGTCCGAGCCAATGCTCCAAAAGCCAAACCAAT
>MU703982.1:168908-194083 GCA_026770625.1 Nicotiana glauca
CAAATAATACCCTAATCCCTCGAGCCAAAGTTAGAACAAACACTTACCTCTAATGCTCCAAAAATCCACTCAAGCCTATATAATAGCCTTATCCCTCGAATTCACCACAAAACCGCTCGAATCTAGTCACAAATTACTTGAATGTATCAACAAATGTTAATTGAATCAACTTGAATGCATAAAATGAATTTTCCAAAGTTTTACTCAAAAATTCCCAAAACGCCCCCGTGCCCACGTGGTCAAAACCCGAAGTTTGAACCAAAACCCGGTCACCCGTTACCCCACGAGTTCATATCAATGATTCGTTTTGAAATCGGATCCCAAATTGAGGTCCAAATCCTCAATTTTAAGAAAACGTAGGTTCTACCCAAAATCCTCATTTTTACCCATGAAAAACCTTGATTTTAAGATGAAATCATGATAAATGATGTTAAAGATTGAAGAAATTAAATAAAAGTTGACTTACAAATGATTTGGAGAAGAGGGAGTTCGTGAAAAATCGCCAATGGGTGTTTGGATTTTGAAAATATGAAAAATGAAGCTTCAAAATTGTCTAAGTATGGAATATGCAGGTGCAGGTATCGCATTTGCGAATCTGGGTTCGCAATTGCGAACCCAGTAGGATTGGGATTTGCGAGAAATCAGTTCACATTTGCGAACTATAGCCAGCCCAGGGGTTTTCGCATTTGCGACCTAGAACTTCGCATTTGCGAACCACCCCAGTTCCGCTTTTGCGAGGAAAAGATCGCATTTGCGATCCAAGCCCAGGTCGCCAGACTTCGCAACTCCGGCCAAAGTCTCGCATTTGCGAGCTACCTCTTCGCAATTGCGAAGATCACAGAAGCAACACACCAGATTTTCCTAAGGCTAAAATGCAACCCAATGCCTATCCAAAACTCATCTGAGCCCTCGGGGCTCCAAACCAAACATGCACACAACCTCAAAAATATCCTACGGACTTACTCGTGCAATCAAGTCGCCAAAATAACATCAAGATCCATGAATTAAGCCTCAAAACACATAATTCTTCTTTCAGCTTTCATAAACTTCAAATTTCCCATTTTTAGTCCGAAACACGTCAAACGACGTTCGTTTTCAACCAAACTTTTCAGATAGTGCTTAACACATATTTAAGACTTGTACTGGGCATCGGAACAAAAATACGAGCCCGATACCTATATTTTCTAACTCATTTTCATTTTCATTTTTCCTTAATAATTTCAGAAAATAATTTAACAGAAAAATTCTTTTACTCGGGTTCTGGACCTCGGATTTCGACTCCGGGCACATGCCCGCGTCCCATTTTTTTCTACGGACCTCCCGGGACCATCACATCACGGGTCCGGGTCCGGGTCCATTCACCCAAAATGTTGACCAAACTCAACTATATCAATATTAATACCAAGATTCTTCAAAAATATTATATGTGATAGGTTTGCACGCCAAAACAATATTATATGGGATCGGGTTGCACGCTGAAACAAAGAGTAATAAGGGTGGACATGTGGTTTGGGTTGCACGCCACAATAATATTATATGATTTGAATCGGGTTGCACGCCGCAACATAATTATATGATTTGGATCGGGTTGCATGTCGCAACAGTATTATATGATTTGGATCGGATTGCGCGCCGCAACAGTACTATATGATTGGGATCGAGTTGCACGCCGCAAAAAGAAAGAATAAAAGTGAATATTGATTCTTATGGTGAGAACGAGAGTAAAAGCACGAAGGGTGATTCCGTGCACTTTCTGCTACTGTGTTTATTTATTGTTATTAATTCAAGTGTTTAAAATGTTTAAATTCCTTTATTGTTGTGATCCTTTATTTTAGAACCTACAGTGTCTTCAATACCTCACTGTATTTATATACATACATTTCAATACTGCAAACTTCAATAATTGTTACATCTTTATTTCAATTAGTTTCTCAATTATATCCCCTTAAATCGTCTGAGGTTGTATTTTACTTAAAAGGAAATTTCTACTAAGTTTAAGTTATTAACTCTCTTGTTAAAGGTAATAATCCATTCGATGTTGCATTTTAAATTAAAAGGGTTACTTTCTTTACTCAAATAATTTCAAGAAAAACAACCTCATCTTTTCTTGCTGGCTTTCCTAATTAGTATAGAAATTGTAATTTTACTTATGTTAGGTAAATGAGACTTCTTAAACATATTGAGTGCATTTTACGGACATTATATATTGTATAGCATGTGAATTTTATTGTAAAAAGTGAGATAGAAAATATGGGGGCACAAGGTGCCATGTGTGCTGAAGGTTCAGAAGTTGAGATTATGACATGAGAAATCGAGGGTTGAGATGGTCGGGATTGTGTATTAGACATGATGTGATTGATTGAGTTGGCATTGCCTTCCTTATTTGAATACATTCTTACTTGTCTTTGTTCCTATTATGTCAATGTTGATTTACTTGGTTATCTGATTTACTTGGTTATCTGATTTACTTGGTTATCCGATTTACTTGGTTATCTGATTTACTACCCGTATTCTCCCTTTATTGTTCCTACTATTTGTATTTTTATTTTTCTCCACTATTGACATTACCTCGTTATCTTTACCTCGATATTTTATTATCATATATTGTTCATTTCATATGACCAGTAGGTGTCTTGACCTTTCCTCGTCACTACCCCACCGAGGTTAGTCTTGATACTTACTGGGCACCGTCGTGATGTGCTCATACTATATTTTTGTACATTTTTGTGTGCACAGATCCAGGTATTGATCGATAGTAGCTGTGCGGGTCGTCGCGGTGGAGACTCTCGGTAACCTGTTGCTGCATTCCCAGGCCTCGGAGTCACCTTCGTTTGTAACTTACGTTCCATTGATTCTTTCTTGTTCTGGAACAATGTTGTATTTATTTTACATAACTACTCTTAGAAAGGCTTATGACTTGTACCACCGATTTTGGGAATTCTAATTTATTGAGAGTCATTTAATTTGAAGTCAGTAAACGTTAATGTTATTTCAGTAAATGTTAGGCTTACCCAATTTAGAGACTGAGTGTCATCACGACTCCTTCGAAGGAATTTTGGATCGTGACAAAAACACATTCAAAATTCTATTAGTTCATAGTATAATTCACTGTAAAAACACTACTATTGACATATACCACTTTCAAAAATCTAATTAGTTCATAGTATATTTCATTTTAAGAAACACTACTATAAAAAGAAAGTGTATATATATATTGTGAATATATTCATAATATATTTGTAAAAAGTTATCTATGCACATGCAAGTAAATTGTACATTGCATTTGACAAATATATATACACACACGCTAATTATATATAAAAAAGAGTTTATGTCCAAAATCCTAAATTTTAGAATCAGATAAAAAAATTATAGAAAAAATACACTTTGTATTGGTCCAAATTTGGCAACCAAGACAACGGATAAGCGAGGCTTGGGACGGAGTCACTATAATACAATGACTTACGGTCATTGTGGCAAAGGATGACGGCCAGAGGCGAGCAGTTGAAATGAAGTTTCGGTAGTCTAAACTTAGAAAGAGACAGGAAGAAAATACCTTTGGAATATTCTTTGTGCTGTACTTTTTATGATTTTTGGGGGAATGTCCCTTATAATATGAGGAGATAGTAAATAAGAAGGGGATCCGCTCTTTTCGAGAACTGAGAGATATTTTAAGATTGAGAAAAGAATATACGAGAAAGTTCTCTTCATTTCATCCATGCACATGTTTTTCATTTTTTATCTATAAATCCCAAGATCCTACATAGATATTGACTGCTTTCCTTTTCATGTCGCCAGAGAAATACACAACGCAATCATATAATAATTGGGGGACTATTCTTTTATACTCATTTCTTACATTTGTTACACTTTTATGATATTACACATCTTGTCAATCATAGCATATTAAGTTCACTATTTAATGCTTATAAACTCTAATCATCATACAAGAATTTTGTTCAACTTGATCTAGAGATTATTAAATTCAACTGAGATTCATCCTATTAATTTATTACTAACTAATTTAGCATTTATTTGCTCAAACAATTTGGCGCCGTCTGTGGTGAGTTATAGATCATAAAAAAACACCTCTTCTTCGTTTGCACCAACTAACAATGGCAGGGAAAGGAGATGCGAGGTTGAAAACGATAACATGTGTCACTACCAATATCTTGAACACCATCAACAAAGATGACATGGAAGATAATGAAAACGTGACTCCAAGCGCTACGCCTATGTGAAATGCTTCGCCTCCCCTCCCCGCGAAAGCGTTACTGCTTTGCATGAAAATGAAGCCTCCACGTTAATAACGGAAGAAGCGCCACCGGTGGTAAAAAGGCTACTGGAAGAATGGCTAACAAGCACTCTGAACAAAATACTTGATAAACCCACCCAAATGGAGAACAATGACGCTGCATATGCAGAAATCACGACAGCCATCGGCGAACAAGATGCCCTTCAACTGGTAACACTCACACCACTATTGATGCAAGTAATGACGCACTCGCATACATTCTAAAGAAAATGGAAGAAATGGAAAATGAAAATAAAGCGCTCCACGACCAGATGAAGGAGCATCAAGAAAGGGTCGATAAGATACCAGGTGCCCCGAAGTTGTTACCGAAATGGGACGTTGATCGATTCATCGAGCAACCATAGAACGAGGAAGCAACCCCCATGCTATTCCTAAAACCTTCAAAATGCCACCATACCTGAAGATATATGATGGTACTACAGACCGAGAAGATCATATCGTTCACTACGTCATAGTGGTAAAAGGCAACGATCTTTCGAAAGAACAAGTACCATCACTGCTACTGAAAAAGTTTAGCGAAACCCTAATAGGGGGAGCCCTAACCTGGTACTCACAACTACTAGAACGGTCAATATCAACGTTCGAAGAAATGGTGGACAAGTTTGTCACCGCTCATGAAAGGGCTAAAAAGGCGAAAGCCAGGGTAAACAACATATTTGTCATTAGGCAGACACCTGGCGAGGGACTCGGGGACTTCCTAGACCAGTTTAAGAGGGTGAGAATGAGTTTACCAAATGTATCACAGGGGATGGTGGTAGCGGACTTCCAAAATGGGTTGAGCTTAAACGGGTCGAGAGTAACCAGAAAGCTAGTAAGCAGGCTCATGAAACACCCTCCCACCACTTGGGAAGAAATCAACAATGCCTATTGCACGAGGTAAGAGCCGACGAGGACAATCTCAATGGCGCGATCCAACAGCTAACGTCAGTGCAAGTAGAAACAAGGAAGGATCGTCATAATGACGGTCGAAGGGATCAGTTGGGCCCTCCATCTCGGTCGAGAGAGACATCAACCCCGCATCAGACCAGCCATCCCACATCCCCTACGACACATGGATGTCCCTCTTTGGCATGCTGTGGCACCGCGAAATGAAAGAGTTATGCCTCCGCTCTTATTTGCTCACAATTTTTATGTTTCTATTTCAGAAATAGTACGTACTAGAGAAGCTCGACACAAGGGTACAATGGCAGGAAAAGATTAAGTTTGATCCAAGTACTCAGAAATCAAATGCCCTCTGTGAATTTCACCAGGAACGGGGTCAAAAAACCAAGGACTATATAGGTTTACGGCAGGAGGTAGTGGGAATGCTAAATCAAGGACACATGAAGAACTAATGAGCGACCGAGGGCGAGCCAACTTTGCCCGCGGACGTGAACAACCCCAGGGACATCCAAAACCGCCCTCTTACACTCGTACCATACAAATGATCATCGGTGGAGATGACGGGACAACAATTAACCATGTGAAATCCACCACTACGCACAAACTCAAATGGTTGATCACTCTTGAACGGTATGATGACCTCGAAGATATTATCGTCTTCGATTAGTCAGATACCGACGGTTTGTATTTTCCTCACTATGATACTCTTCTTATTACTTTAGCTATTGCAGATACTGATGTGACAAGAATAATGGTGGACGACGGAAGTGGTGCATGTATTATCCATCCTCGAGTCCACGTACAGATGAGGCTCGAAGATAAAATAATACCATGTTGCATAGCACTAAAGGGTTTTAATAATGCAGTCAAGCAAAATCTGGAGAAATACTGCTACCCGTTCTAGTCGGTGGAGTCACCCTGGAAATAACATTTCACATCATGGACCAAGACACAGCCTACAACACAATCATAGGGCGACCATGGATACACGCCATGCGGGCTATCCCGTCAAGTCTCTATCAAGTAATCAAGTTCCCTACTCCATGGGGAATATTCAGCATCCAGGGTGAACAACGCACCGCACAAGAACGCTATCGCATCACCCAGGATTGCACGCACATCCAACAACTAAATGGAGCAAACACGAAAGCATAGCAATTAACGATGTCGAGAACCAAACCTGATGCACAGACAGATGTTATTAAGGATCCCGACATTGTAGAGGCTGTTGAGTCGACCATAAAAGATCTCGATCCCATCCAAATAGACAGTAATAACATCATAAAAAGGCTTATATCGGACACAATCTCTCAAAACTAGGTATATTTCATAAATTTTTTACTGACAATGCCGACATGATTGCCTTCCCCATTCAGATATGCCGGGCATTCCAAAAGATATCGCTACGCATAAGTTGAACGTCGACCTGCTATATCCACTGGTTTGATAGATAAGGAGAAAGTTTAATAATGCAATCAACGAGTCTGTCAGTGTTGAAGTTGATAATCTACTCATCAACGGTTCTATCCGAGAATCAAAATATCCCCAATGGGTCACAAATGTGGTCATGGTAAAAAAGAAAAATGGAAAATGGCGGATGTGTGTTGATTTCACGGACCTAAACAAGGCATGCCCGAAAGACTCTTTTCCAATGCCCCATATCGACCAACTCATTGATGCAATAGCAGGAAACGAACTGCTGAGCTTTTTAGATGCCTACTCGGGTTACAACAAATCCTCATGGATGAGGAAAACCAGGAGAAAACCACTTTCATCACCCATCAGGGAATGTACTGCTACAGAGTCATGTCGTTCGGATTAAAGAATGTGGGGGCGACATACCAAAGGTTGGTTACCAAAATGTTTAAAGACCAACTCGGTAAAAGGATGGAGGTTTACATCGACGACATGTTGGTCAAATCTAAAAGGAAAGAGGACTACATTGACCACTTTACAAAGGCCTTCGACATATTAAGGCGGTAGGGAATGAAGCTAAATCCTGAAAAGTGCGCCTTTGGCGTAACCTCAAGCAAATTCCTTAGTTTCTTGGTATCACAAAGAGGCATCGAGGTCAATCCAAACCAGATCAAGACCATCGAAGGAATACCCGAAATACTAACCAGCAAAAAATAGATACAAAAATTGACGGGCCGAATAGATACCCTGTCAAGGTTCATCTTACGGTCATCCGATAGATGCCACAAATTTCTAACATGCTAAAGAAAGACAACGGGCTCTAGCGGAATTCAGATTGCTTCGAGGCCCTAAGAAAACTAAAAGCGTACTTATCCTCACTGCTACTACTCGCTAAGGATGATCCTGGGGAATGCCTCCTGATCTACCTGGCCATCTCAGAAGTCATGGTAAAGGCAGTTCTAGGTCGCAAAAACAGAGGTGCGCAATCCCCCATTTATCATATCAGCAAAACCTTGATTGATGCCGAAACGAGGTATCCGCAACTCGAAAAACTAGCTCTAGCTTCACGAAAGCTTGGACCATATTTTTAGTGTCACCCTATATCGGTGGTGGTGACTTTCCCACTCAGAAGCATCTTACATAAACCCGAGTTGTCGATAAGATTGGCCAAATAGGCCATAGAATTAAGCGAGCATGATGTAACCTATCAGCCGCGAACAACGATCAAGTCGGAGGTACTCGCTGACTTCGTTGCCGACTTTAGTGCTGAAATATTATTCGAGGTCGAGCAGGAAGCGCTTCGCACCTCCCCTGGGCAACCCGACCTATGGGTCCTCTACACCGACGACGCATTTAATGCATCGGGATATGGACTGGGACTCGTACTTGAAGTACCAACAAGCGAAGTAATTTGCCAGTTCATACGTTGCCCTGATATGACTAACTACGAGGCCGAGTATGGGGCCATAATTGCAGGATTGAAATTGACCCTCAAATATGGCGCACGATGAGTTATCCTCAAGTGCGACTCACAACTCGTCGTTAACAAAGTTACTGGGACTTTCCAAATCAAGGAACAAAGGCTACATAAATATCAGGTAGAAATCTATAAGCTACTGCCAAAATTTGATGTATGTAGACTCAATCAGATACCCCGGGCGCAAAACATCGAAGCACATAGCCTTGCCAAACTAGCAGCAGCGACCAAAAATATCACCAAGGAGAATGTGGTCACCCTCTTCCACTCGTCAATAGACCAAGTTGAGGTACATTCTATAAATTTAACTTGGGATTGGTGCAACTGTATCATGACATATTTTTAGGAGGGAACACTCCCGCAAGACAAAAAGGAATCCAAAAAACTTCGAATACAGGCGGCTAGGTACAACTTTATAAATCACGAACTTTACAAAATAACGTTCGGTGTGTGCTCGAAGAAGTACACGAGAATTACTGTGGTGCCCATATAGGCAACCGATCCCTCGTCAGATGCCTCATTCGGGTAGAATACTACTGGCCTACTATGAAAAGGGAAGCCGCAGATTACGTCAAGAAATGTGAGCAATGACAAAAGTACGCACTAATGATACACCAAGCGAGCGAACTCCTGCAATCCGTAACTTCACCTTGGTTGGTCATCAAATGGGGAATGGACATCGTCGGACCCCTCCCAACAGGGCGAGGTAAGATACGTTTCCTTTTAGTTTTAACTGACTACTTTTCCAAATGGGTGGAAACATGTGCGTTGGCTCTAATACGCGAATAGGAAGTCATCACATTCATATGGAAAAACATCATATGCCGCTTCGGCATCCCTAAAGAAATCAGCTGCGACAATAGACCTCAGTTCATAGGAAAAAAGACGACTGAGTTCTTCGAGAAATGGCGCATCAAGCGAATACTCTCCATGCCATACCATCCTACAGGCAACGGTCAAGCATAATCCTCTTACAAAATAATATTAAATATCCTAAAGAAATATCTGCACCACGCCAAAACTAGGATAGGCGAAACGCCATATTCAAAAGTCTATGGGACTGACGTCGTTATACTCGTTTAAGTCGTAGAACCTAACTTGAGATACTCCAATAAAAGTGGACCAAACAACAACAAGAACAGAATACAAGACCTCAACAAAGTAGAAGAATGGAGAGATATGGCTCATGTAAGAACGGTATCCCAAAAACAACAAACGGAAAGGTACTACAACAAGAAGGCCAAAATACGACCACTCAAAGTCGGGGACTACGTCCTCAAGGCCAAAACACAAGCGACTAAAGACCCAAAAGAAGGAAAATCAGGAACCAACAGGGGCGGGCCGTATAGAATCACAGTGGCGACAAGCAAAGGGGCTTTCCAACTAGAAACAATGGAGGGAAAACTACTACAAAACAACTAAAATATCGCCCACCTCAAATACTTCCACTTCTGAAAAAACGACAACACCTAAATCGCACTTTTTTTCCTGACATGGGTTTTGTCCCAATTGGGTTTTCTCGGGGAGGTTTTTAACGAGGCGACAAGGGGGACGTCTCGAAGTTCAAAGTATAATTCATCGCCTCACCTGCCAATGATATCTCCAGGCCAAATGATGAAGGGACTAGATACAAGGAAACTTCTCCAATGTCTATGAAACTTACATGTACAATACTCCAATAAATGAAACAAAGCAACATTTTACTCTCCATCGATCTCCATTCGCAATCTAAAGTTTTATATCGCTCGAACTATAATGGGTTAATATTTTGACATCAACTCGAAATAACACCCCTACGGCCAAGGGCCATCGCCAAAAAAGGAGAATTCGACCTCGTTCGAATTATGATGGGTTAACATTTCGACCAACTCAAAATAATACTCCTATGGCTAAGGTCCATCTCCCAAAAAGGATAATTCGACCTCATTCAAATTACGACGGGTTAACACTTTGACCAACTCGAATTAACACCCCTACGGCCAAGGGCCATCGCCAAAAAGGAAAATTTGACCTCGTTCGATTTATATCGGGTTAACATTCCGACCAACTCGAAATAACACCCCTACGCCCAAGGGCCATCACCAAAAAAAGGAGAATTCGATGTCGTTTGAATTATGACAGGCTAACATTTCAACCAACTCGAAATAACATCCCTACGGCCAAGGGCCATCGCAAAAAAAAAAGGAGAATTCAACCTCGTTCGGATTACGACAGTTTAACATTTCAACCAACTCAAAATAACACGCCTACGGCCAAGGGCCATCGCCGAAAAGAAGAGTTCAACCTCGTTCGAATCATTTAATACTTGACGTCGCAGGGTTTACTCGACATCTGACATTTCCCGAGTCACTTTATACAACTTTTTTCGAGTTATTAACTTCTGCGATAACCTACTACAAAACATCATCACGAGGCTAGAAGCCCAAGCCCCCCCACCCCTCACCCCATCTCCACAAACAAAAATAACAATTTAGAGGCACACAACAAAAAATTAATTGTTCCATTACAACTGATATATTACAAAATTTTTTACAAAGGGCTCAAGGACGCCCTCACAAAAATAGCAAAGAAAAAATGAATACAACAAAGTCCTACGCCACATCATCCCCTGTGGAATACTCCTCATTATACCAAGAATCTGAAGCGAGCTTGTCCGCATCATCATAATCAACATCGTCCCCGCCAGGCGTGCCAGGGTTATAACCATAAGCCTCACGAGCTGCACGTGCTTTAACATGCATATCCCGAAGTTAGGCCTCAGATACCTTCCCATCGGCATGAAGGGACTTGTACATGGCAAGTTGAGCTTTGGCACGGACCCACATCTCATATAAGTCTCACGGCACGACAAGATTAGCTGAAGCAAGAGATGTAGAGGGTTGTGATTGTCGTCACGCATCCTCCACCTTCAAAGCAGTAACTTATTCGTTCAACATGGACAACTCCACCTCCAGATCTTGGATACGTTCCTCAAACCTTGCTACCTTAAGCACATTCGCCCTATCCTTTTTAGTACGAGCCAATTCATCAGCCTTAACACTCAGCTCACCCCTCAAGTCGACAGCCTCCGCTGCCCTCCTGTCAAGCTCAGCAGTTAAGGTGGCCATCCGTGCTTGAAGGTTGGCGTTCTCGGTCATCACCCCCTTGCTCATCTCAAGTTCATCTTCCTTGTCCTTAAGATCCGACTCAAGTTCACTACATCGGGCAATGGCCTTCATTAGGTCTTTATCCCGCTCTTTCAGCTCTTCAACCTTTTGCGCCAACTGTTTCTCCTTCAACTTGAGCCCATCACGGAACAGCTAAAAATTACTGTCCTGAGTAAAGAGGTTGGCTAATGCACGATGTTTGTGTGGTAATCCTTGTATTTAGAGGCCACTTTCCCAAAAACAGTCGCCTTTCGCCTATCCTTTCTGAACGCGCTCAATCTCCATGATGAGGGTCTAGAATGCAAAGCAAATTCAAAATGAGGAGTGGGTTAAGTATACAAAAAAAATCCAAAAACAAAAAGAAAGAGAGAATCACTTACCCGTAAAGCCATGCTAGAAATGCTCCGCAATAGCTCTACATCGCTCATCGCCTTAAGCATCGGCTCTCGAAAGTAGCGCACAAAGGGGCAAATACCGATGCTTCCTGCTCGTAATTTTCCAATAAGTCATAATATATAGGGATGACTATGTGTCGATCGGGATACTCCATCCTCACTTCCACGCGAGTATGTTGCTCCAAGAAAGCTCATACATCTTCCGGGTCAACGTGCCTGAACTGTCATCCTCGGCATGCACAACTACACCTCCTCCGACAGTAGAAGATGCGCCACTCTCGGCGGGTCGTACAAATCCCCCGCCTTGATATATTCCTTTGGCCCTGGGGGACCTCCCGCCAAAATGATGTCTTCTATAAGAACAGTACATGTGCCTGACCCAGGCAAAGATGCCGCTCCCGAAGCATCAATTGTTTTCTTTCCAATATCGGTGGTGACGGCCTACCCAAGCTCTACCCTCCTCTTTTTCCTTGACGATGATTCATCTTCATTGGAGGGCTCATCCATGAGGTGGTATATGGGTCGAGATGAGATCTCATCCCATACAATGACGTCATGAGAAGAGTCTATGGTCGGTATAGTCTGAGCACGATATCCACAGAGGGACTAAACTAAGACAAATTGCATCCCCACCACTGCAACGGCCTGGCGAAATGCTAGGACTGGGGCTTTCTTTCTTCTTAGAAGCCTTACGACCTATCACCACGAAGAGGTCGTGTCAACAAATGACAATGAACGGTAAAAGTTCAAAGCAAAAAAAACACTTACCGGATGGAACTTTCGGCCCAAAGCGTTTGGGAAGGCGGGCCAATATTGAGTCCCCACCACATAAGGTAGTACGAGAGCTACCCAGTCCTTGATACCAATGACGGGAAGAGGTTCACGTCTCTCAGCTGTACAAAAAAGTCACAAGTAAATACAAATTAGAAAGAACGAAAATAAACAAGTAGTACCAACACCTACGGTTATGATTCCACTATTCTGGAAATCCAGTGGGGTCTGAGACCCGGTGCTCAGTTTTGATAAAGAAATATCTGTGTCAAAATTTACGGCTCGCTCGGTCGTTTGTTCTGACCACCAACCCCTGGTCCCACAATATTGTAGGTGTATCATGGTGCCCCTGTGAAAACTCGAGGAAAATAAATGTAAAAGGTGATGAAGGCTAACTTCACACCCAGCCAACTCTGCATACTTCATCAACACTAGAAAGATTTTGTACGTATACGGAGATAGTTGTGCCGGGAAGACTTCATAGAACTGACAAAATTCCTCCGCCAACGAAGAAGAGGGAGGGTATGACCGATCGTAAAGGGGTACATGTATAAAGCACAATATCCCGGTCTATGGACCTCTACGAGGTGCCTCCCAGCCGGAACCATCTCGACATGAGGAGGAATATTGTACATAGGCCAGAGTTTATTTATGTGAGTCGGCCTAGTTTCAGAGACCAGTGGAACAGGGAAAAGGGTAGGTTCCTTGTGGAAATCATTCTTGGACATAGGGTTTCTTGGTAGTATCTCCTCTACGGTGGGGAAAATATCCCCCTCCTCAACCTCTATATCCTTGCCAAGAGTCATGGATAACGAAATGACATTAGAAACTTTTTCATGTGTTCAATGTCTCCTAGGCATATTGGTAATACAGGGTGTGTTGGTAAAAATTAAAATGAGAAACGATTATTGAACGAAAAAGATGAGAAGCGAAACCACGAAAATTGAGCTAAAGAACTTAGAAAGATGATCAGTGCTGGAAATGTGTACACAAAGAAGTGGCTAAAAGTTTATGAAGAAACAAAACCTTCACCTGTTTATAGGGTTAGATGGCGTGGGAATTGAAGAAGAAGACTGCCAATGGTGCTAAAACCAAAGCGACAAGCAATCAGATGCTATCTCGGGAAGGTACATAATGATGACGCTCGTAGGAGTGACGTCACATCCTGATAACTGTATCGATTAGGAATCACTTTAACTTGAATGTTGACTTGATTTCTCTTGTCTTGATTCCACACATTAAAGAGTCCATAAGGTACAAGATCAAAGAGTGTATAACATCTATCCACCAGGAATATGGGTATACCATTACCAAAAGAAAAGCATTTCTCAGAAGCAAACCTGCGTTTGCAATTGTTTATGGTAACTGAGATAAGTCATTTATATCTCTACCCAGGTACATAGCCGCATTGCAACACTTTAATCCAGAGACTGTTGTTGAATGGAATCTTGAGTGGAGTTAGGGAATACCAGAACATACATTCAGATATGTTTCCTGGACATTTACCAGCAATTGATGGTTTTGTGCATTGCCGACCAGTAATATCCATAGACGACACTTATCAATAGAAAGTATGATATTAAGTTGTTGATCGTCGTTGCATTAGATGCTAATGGAAGTATATTTCCCCTACCTTTTGCTATTTGTTCCAGTGAAATCCAAAAGACGTGGAGACTATTTTTGAACCACTTGAAGGAGCACATTGTCAGATAACGTTCTGGTATTTATCTAATATCTTATCGGTATGGCGGTATTTAAGTTCTGTATAGCATTTGCCTACATGGCAGGAATCGTATGCATACCATCATTTCTGTGTGAGACACCTGAAAGACAATTTCCAAAAGGCATATCCAAACAAGGAATCGCATAATTTAATGTGGATGGCTACAACAGATCACCAAGAGTGTAAATTTAGGAGGCGCATGGAATCGATCAAATAGGAAGACCAAAGAGCCTATCGTTGGTTAATGAGACATGAGCTTGACAAGTGGACATTGCATGCGGATAGTGGAAGACGATGGAGAATTCTGACTACAAATGTGTTAGAGTCTCAACAGATTATTAAAGTCTGCACGTGGATTGCATGTCACTGCCATAGTGAAGATGTCATTCAAGTAGATGGCGGAGAGGTTTGTTGAAAGGGCTAGAGGTGCATCGTCATTGATGGAAAGGGGTGTTGAATTTATGCCAATACCAATGAAAAGATTTGAGAAATATAGGAGGCTAGCACATTGGCATTAATATTTACAGTATTGCAACGAGCAAAATATTTTTGAAGTTTGCACCGCTATCCATCGAAACCGGGGTAATAATAAACAATCGTACATGAAGCCAGAAAGTTATGCTCTTATGAGAAATGGTCCATCTACCACATGCAATGCTCGTATGCTATGAAGTGCTTTCAACATACAGGTTTCGCGGCAACCAGCTACGTGATAAAGAATATAGTGTTGCTGCATACTAAACACCTATAGTAGATAGTTGCAGCCAATGGGTGCTGAGCATTATTGGCCGCTGGAACCATTTAAAATGGTCTATAACTAGGAGTATTTGCATCTGCGACAAGTGCAAAAAAGAACGCATATACAAAATTAATGGATGTTAGTAATACCATTTATACGCGTAAATATGGCATATGCTCGCAAACAGGACACGACTGTCTTAAATGCCCTTCAACTGGTTTGGGTAGCAGTGGTAATTCAGCTCCTGGTGAAAGTTCATCCAATGTGCCCAATTATCAAGGATACCCGTAGTATTTTATTTTATTAATTTATTGTAATAAGTGTATGTACATGTTCATCTTGCAGAATGTATGAAATAAAATCATGTTTCAATTGGTGTTAGGTCTTATTGATGTTTAGCATTAATACTTCGGTACAACAATTTAACATACACCCCAAGAAAAAAAACAATTCTCATTCTCCATTATCATCGCTGTCTGGCACTATTTCATTGTCATTGTCTTCAACTTCTTCGTCAACATCGTGTACGTATCCTTCGGGACCGAGGGAATTGTAATCTAAGCCCCAGTTGATACACATTTCTCGTATTTCATCGCTATTATCAAGAAGACCACTTGCTTGAATTTTTACAACAATATGGGACATCTACGTCCAACATCTATGGTAGAAACTTAGGTAGTCCCTACCCTTCAACAACTATTAGGAAAACAGGATAATTATTGTCTCTATGCAATTTACATTTTTTTAATAAATCCCAGTACTGATCCTCCGCCCCTCCTAGGATAATCATCAAGAAGACAGTGTTTGTGGAACAACAAGCCCATACCAGCGATATAGTACTTCGTAATCACACCGTTTTGAGTAAAGGGGAACCCATTGTAGTTTTTCGCCCCAAATTTGCATGCCTTCAGGCTTTGTAGGATGTGTTTCTCCCTCAATAATGTGCCCTGCAACATTGAGATCAGTGTGTCTATTGACAGGCTAATTTTTTAAGGTACGCAGAAAACCATACCACTTGCACTACTCAATTCATTGTAGCAACCTAGCATGTTTTTTCCAAGGTAGGGATCGATAGTGTTAAGACGTGATCTATGGTGATCTTTTGAGCTATCTTTACCATTTTGCTTTTTTTTGAACCACTTGTTAAATGTTAGTAGAATATTTTCAATGGATATTGTAATGTTTATTCAAAAGGACTTAAAATACATATGACTTGGTTTAGTTTAAGAAGCTTTATTATACCCCGAAAGAATCATTTTCACTCGAAACATAGCGCGCTGAAATGCACATGTTATGTGTAATATCTTGTCTACCTGAAAAAGCTGCCATTCTGGAAAAGCTGTATTGTACCCTAAAGAATCATTAGCACGCGAAGCATAGCAAAGTGAAATATCACATTATGTGTATTGTCTTGTCGACCTGAAAACGTTATCGTTCTAAAAAAGTTGTATTGTACCTTAAAGAATCATTATCACACGAAACATAGTGCGGTAAAATACCATGTTATGTATTTTTTCTTGCCTATAAAATTCTAGTACATTTAGTTATTATTTGCATCAAGTAGAAAAAACTTTTCATCAATTTTGCATTTGTCTTGCATTGGACACAATGACGTACATATTTGTTATTGTGGCAAACTTGCGATTTGAAGCCATGTTGGTCAAATGGTAATGTGGGGCGCAGATGGTGAATTTGTCAACAACTTGTAAGTTATTGTTTTGCAAAAAAAAAATATTTGATAATATCTTTTTATATAACATGTTAACTAATCATGTTGTGTTATAATCCCCATTTGTAGGACATAAATCAATGTACATTTGAAGAATGGTATGATGAACACATTTATCAGGAATACTACAAATATTGTTTGCAATATATTTGGAATATGACCGGTGAATGAATTCCAGATCTTTAAACTAAAACGACAACTTGCGGCAATGAAGAAGAAACTAAAAGAGGCGAAAGAAGAAAAAAATAGTCTGGAAAAGAAATTTAAGTGATTGAAGCAGAGTATAATGGGCGATGGTGACTAAACAAACACATGTATGCGTTAAGTGTAGTCTTTTATCTTTATGTTTTCCGTGTCATGTATTTTCACTAATTGTACCGAATTTAAATTATGTTAAGTTGCTATATTTGTTTTTGTGTTGTAGTATTAAAATAACAAAGAACCTGAGAAATCAAAATATAATACGCATATAATGTAAACCATAAATAATGTTGCTATTATTTACTGAATGTCATATGTATATAAAATAAAATAAAAATCAATGTGTCCCACAGACGTTATGCTTTAAAGCAGCCGCTAGCCTGAGGTGAATCCCATCACGCCCAGCTACACTATCAGAATAATCCTCATCACGTCGCCTCTTTATCGGAGGATGCGTTGTAGCATAATCATCAGTAAAGTTGGCAGGCTTAGTAGAAGGGGTCGTCGGTCAAGGAGTAACCTACAGAATAATAAGATACTTTAGTACACCAAATATATATTAGTAATGTATGTGTTAGCCAAAAAAATTAAAATACCTTACCATAGTCTCAGTGGGCCAATGAATATAACTATCCGTCTCAGGCATGTCACTGTTGCACAAAGTGGCCTCCATGATGGGCAAGGATGATGGCTTAAAAAAATAGTCTTTATATATTTATGACTAATCAATGAGATAAATACAAATATAAATAATAGTAATACAAACTAACCAAATCCTATGAAATATCCTCAGCATCCTTCGGTGATGAGCCATAACTCAGTCGACGCCCACTATCCACATCTCGTACCGGACGATCATCAACAACCGTCGATGCCTCTAGTGGGTCAGGAAAATACTCATCCCAGTCATATGAGGTAATGGCCATGTCCGCTATCAATAATGGAGCTAACAGGGTCATGTGCGAAGTCCCTAGAATAAGTCCCAGGCTAAATGAGAGCACATCACTAGGAGTATGGTGTAGCTCAGGGTGGTCATCCGGCTGATCAATTCCAATATCTTCAACAGATGCCTCAATGCCCCTTGCTAGGGACCACCTCATCTCCAATCCCCATGACCTTGTGGGACACCCCTACCTCTCCGAGCACGCCTGCCATGTCTACCACGTCCAGGCGCCATTGTTGGCCTACACTGGTACTGCTCTGGAGCCACATAATGAGCCTCATATCCTAAGCTCTTATCATCTCAGGCTCGCTGCAATGTCCGAGAAGCAAGATCTATAACTTGTCGGCCATACTCGTGCAAAACGGCCGCTCCCTCGCCGGTATATTACTGCATCTGCAGTCCCAACTGGTAGAACAGATGTAGGCAAATAGCCTGCACAGCATGTAAAATATTAATTAAAGAACTCTAGGTTAACATTATAACTAAGTATACCAAATAACATACTAGTGCTTCATGCCTCCCGGCATATGGAACGAACCAACCGCCAACTCAATGAACGGGATTCCTAATGAATAGTCGGGTAATATTGCGTTACTGCCCATATACTCATGCTCAACATCCATACGCTTGGGTGGAGGGGGTGGTGGAATCAGGTCATGTCGCTGGTCCCAAATCTTGATCTGCACTCTAGCTATGCCACATATGTCTAGTAAACCCTAGAATCATCATCCCACTGGGAATGTGTCCTAATCCAAGCGGGCGGTGGAGGTACAAGTTGCGGTCGACCAAACTGGCGAAAGACTCGCTCGATGGCATGATGCTCGACAATGTCAAGAGATCAACTGGATGGAAGAGCTCCACATAAGTCGGTCGGTCGAGTAATAATCGGGCAAACCAGCTATTAGCCCGTTGTTATATGGCCTCCAAATGAACTATTACGTAAAACAAGAACTGTGAGTATACGCGACACATATAAATCCAGGCCAAGTAGACTTAAGTATACAATTACCTGTGCGGCCTCCAGCAAATCCAACAATCCCCGTCGAGCCTCGTACTCACGTCCATATCCTCGCCTATCAACCCACCTCCTAGATAAAGGGAGAAACAGTGGAGGTGGTACACCCGTGCGATAGGTGGTAGAGGTGGCTGCAATTGCAGAAACCGCTCCCAGGTCCAAACCTAATATACAATTTGAACGTAAAATTTAAGGTATATTTTTAGGATATATGTTATAATGAAGAGAGTATTTGAATATGTTTTCACATGCAACAGCAACAAAAATCCTGCAACGTCCCGCTGGGTGCCATGCTCGCCCGACACATCTGCTTGTACAAGTAACCAAGAACAACAACACCCCAGCAGTAATCATGTAAATCATCTAGCCGCTCAAGATGATGAAGAAATCTCAAGCTGACTAGGTTTCTTGAAGTGTTCGGGAATAATACCCCTCCAAACATAAGCAACAACAACAACCTCGTGTACCGATTAATATGAAGATCCGGTGTATCATCTGTAATGTCAGCATGCATCGCCTTCAGATGGAGCCGGACGGGCATCAACTGCAAACGACTAGCCCCAACCAATGCACCCTCATCCGGTGAGCCACTGCAATATCTTCAGGTACTGGTCTCCCGTATACTCTCTCATGGCATGCGGCAAAGCAACGGGATGTCCATCAACTGGCAGCCCATAGAGAACCTCTGTCCTGCAGCGTGATAGTGGCGCCAATGGAAAAATGGAATATGTGCGTCTCCGATCGCCACCGCTCTATCAAAGCTGTGATAAACGACTAATCCAGCTGCAATCGGCCAATCTCAACAATCCTATAAAAATCCGTATCATGAAGGCGTTTCACTATACCAGGATGGAGATGGCGGGCCTTAAGAAATTTCCACATATCGTCTACCCTTCTAGCGCAGAATGACTGGGCCAATAACTATCCCTCCCATATGTAGGAAGACATATGCTCGGCCTGTAGCAACAGTAGTTCTGGCGAGGCAGGTCCGGGATGCAAAGGCGGAACCTCCATGACGACTACTGTAATTTGAACAATATTAATTACATTATTTTTCTTTTTTATTGCTTAAATATATTGCAACACTTTTAATATTAAATTTTATTTGATATTTTTACTATATTATTAATTAGGTTGATATATTTTCAATATTATAATTTTATATTTTATACGTTATTTTAATATGTTAGTTTTATTATTTTATATAATTATTTATTACTCACCTATTTTTTACTATAATAAAATTAAATATTAATTTTTATAACTATACAGAATTTAATTATTAAATATTCATATTTTAGTTCCGAACTCGATATCTGAGGTCCGGTAGCACCAAGGTATCCTGAATTTTTGTGTTCATGATGAGAAAATTTTCTAGATTTATCACTCAATAGGTCTGTTATTTTATGTGTTAGTTTATTATTGTATATATTTTATATGTTTGTTTGTTACTCACTTATTTTTTATATAATAAAATTAAATATTTAATTTCCATAACTATACATGATTTAATTATTAAATAATCATATAAAAATACTTTGACAAATATTATTGTTTCCTCATGTTAGTTTCTTACATTTGTTTAGTAGAATTGAAGAGAGTTTGTGTTTGAACTATCAGATTTTTGGACGTATTCTTGGGTATAAGAGATACTTAAATGATTAATTTCAATAACTACAAGGATACTATGCTAAAGGGCACTATATTTTAATACGTTAAAAGGGCAGTACATTACAAATACGAGCACTATATTAGGCCACAAGATACCACTACAGGAAACTAAAGTAATAATTTATATATTTTACTAGTCTTTTAGCAAATAAATAATCTAAAGTGGATAAAAACGATAAATAAATTTAATCGTAAAACGGTCACGAAAATACATAACCCACATTAAAAAGTAACAAATTAATATTTTTTAACAACTAATAATAATTTCTCTATTTTACTAATTTTTTTAGCACACTAATACTGTAGTCTGGAAAAAAATTAACAAATTAGTTAAATCGCAAAACAATCACAAAGTAGCATATAGCACGTTAAAAACAACTAATATGCATTTTTGTACGAGTATTAACAAAAACTAAGTCGGAATACCTCAATTTAAAGAATTTAGAAAGTTGAAGATTTGGTGATTTGAGCATAAACGAGCAACTCACTCCGAGATGACGCCTTAGCTAGGACGTGTGACCGAGAATATATGCTTTTTATGGGACCGGTGGGGACCGGTGGTTTTGTTTTATAATGGGAAGGGGGATTGTTTTATGCTCTGTGGGGAAACGGAAAGGGACGACTTTTTATACTAGTATAACGCCCTTTCGTAATTAGGGGTGTAATGTGGACTGGGCCTGGGCCTCGTAGGTCGATCCTAAGTTGGTACGGGCTTCGTGGGCCAATCTTAAACGGTCCCGGGCTTCATGCGCTTTTGGTAGGAACTGAACCAGCACCGGGACTGGGACCATGAACTAATGGTCCCGGGCCTAAGTGGGCCTAAGTGGGTCCAACGTTTAATTTTAAAAAAAAATTAAAAATTTGTTATCTAAGGCAATTCCTTGTAAAAATTATATTATGGAATTGTGAATTCAAATCTAAACACAAAAATATTATAAAGAGATATTCAAAGCAATTCATTATAATTTTATTATAGCATTAGCATTAACAAAACATGACAATATCTTTCTTAGTCTTCCTCCCCCCATGGAATGAGCAAAACAATATGCTAATACCACCATTGAGAAGAAAAAAAACTAATCAAGATGTGCCAACATACAAGTTTCATATTAATTTTACATGGTATCTCTTACCAACATCATAAATCATTCAAGGTTCGGAGGAATTTTCGTTGGTGGTGGCGGAAAAGAAACTTGTTCATCACCGCTTCCCGGCGAAGCTGCATCCTCTGCAAGTTTAGCTATAATTTCTTTGTAAGCTTCGTCTGCCTCTGGTTGTGATTCAGCAAGTCTAAAATTTCTTCGTTCCGAACGGATCCAATCTCTGAAAAGTATTGATTTTTTCAAGCTCTCCCTCATAGACGCTCTATAATCACCAAGTTGAAGTCTTGCTTGATTGAAAGCGCTCTCCAACGCCACTGTTGAAGCTTGAATGGTTAAAATGTCTCGAGCCATCCTTGAAAGAATCGAAAAGTATTTTTCTTTGTCCTTCCACAATTCCAAAATATTAAAGGAGCCGTCGGGATTCACTTCCTCAATTCCCTATGACAAATAAACCTCAAGCTCATTTAGTTGTGAACAATCACTAGTACTAGAACCTTGAGAACCCTTGAACCCGGCCCAAGCAGTAAGTGCTCTTACTCCCGCAGTTCTTTTAGATGATTGAGAACCAGAAGAAGAAAGAGTTGGAACATTTGGTCTAATATTATCTATTGCAATTTGATAAACACTATAAATAGTTTGAGCATTTATTTTAATTGAGGTTTGTACTTCCGAAAGTGTAGACAACTCCTTATATTCAAGTGCTAAACCATTATAAACAGTTTGATATCAAAATTGAGGACCTCCTAATTTTATAGTAGGATTTAACAAGGCAGCAACATCATAAACAGGGAGAATAGGGAAAAATATTTTTTAAAGTTCTTTCTCATAGAATCAATAGCTTGTTCATAAATTTTCCCACTCTCTGAAAAATAAGCAAACAAATTTGCAAGTTCTGCAATATAAACTAAACAGTTAGAAATAGTAGGATAATATTGCCCAGAAAATTTATTTGTAGCAATACAATTTTTTCTTTTAAAAATCTACAAGCATTTTAACATTAGCCCAATCCGCATTTGTAAGGTGCTCATCAGCATCACTTACATGAGCATTAAACGTTGAGTTTATGGGGTTTCTATATTCATATGCAACAACTAAACTTTCATACTTGTAATTCCATCTAGTTGGACAAAGTTTAGGAACCTTTCTTTCTCTTAGGCCAAATTCGTCACATCTTTTAAAATATTCTCTAAGTTTACTTCTACGGTTTGAATAAAAAATTCAGTGAATAGCCATTTTAACCTTTTCAGTTTCAACATTTGAAATTCTTATACCACCACCCACAATTAAATGTTAAATATAAAAAATATATTTAACATGAAAAATATTACTAAATGCAGGATTTAGTGTAGTGGTAAGCAATGTTACAATATTAGTGTTACTAGTAGCATTATCCATTGAAATTGATATTATTTTATCACTACTGCAAAGATATCTACAAATATCCGTAACCGTAATAGAAATAAACTGCCCTGTGTGACGTGAAGTAATTATTCTATAAGCGATAATGCGCTTTTGCATTATCCAATCATCATCAATCCAATGACTGGTAACAGTAAGATAATCACAGTCATTACCACTTCTACCAATATCAGTAATAATAGCAAGATGACAATTAATATGAGTAAATAAATAGCGCAAATATTATTCATATTCATGTTTATATTTATAAATATCGCTCTTTACGATTGTGCAAGGACATCTTTTATAAGTAGGATTAAAAACTTTTCTAATATAATGCACAAAGTGAGGGTTAGAAAGAAAACTGTAGGGTAAGCACATAACAGTAACCATTTTTGCCAATTCTTCCCTATCTTTTTTTGGATCATAATATAAAATACCGCCAGTAACAATGTTAATTTCCGATTAAAATTGATTTGACCTGGTACTAGGGTCAGGCTGACTAGGTACACTTGTCCCCTTAACCGAAGCTTTCATATGAAGATATTTAACTTTATCTTGAGGGTGTAGTATTATGTGTCTCCTTAAACTTCCTACCCCTTACCCCCCAACATAGTTCAAAACTAACTCTTTGCCGCAAGGTTTACACTTAGCTGTATTTTTTCTCTTATTTGAATAAAAAAAAAGGCCAAACAAGATATGTTTCGGCCCATTTAGAAGGTTGTCTAGAAAAAGTAGGAGTAGTAACAGGGGGGTCAGACGGGGCATCATTTGGAAACTTCAGCAAGAGGACTAGTGGGTGTATCGGCATCCGGTTGCATTTCATCCAAATCTATTTCCTACTCATTATCTTTATCAATAGTTGGATTACCAAAAAGAGCATTCATATATTCATTGTCTAAGTGTTCACCACCTCCAACATTATGCAAATATTGACTTTCAGTAAATTGTAATAAAGTATTATCACTATCAAGAATAGGAGCAGGTGGAGGGCAGGTATGGGGTTTGGGTAGGGGAGCCCGGGAATTGGAGGAGGAATAGATTGGCCACTAGATTCACCACTCTTGAATTTTCCCTTATTTTTACTAAATATGTTTTTAACAAAAAATTCATCTTAATTAATCAAACAATACAAAACTAAATAAAACAAAATAAAATTATAGTAATATTAAAACTTAAGAGTTGGAACAAGTTTACCGAATTGACGAACAACTTGTTGAAAGTCATATATCGTTGAAGACTTGAAGACCTGAATACTTCAATTCACCAACTTCACAATTTTTCACAAATTGCAACAATAAAGTAAGTAATTATAGAAGAAAATTAGAGAGAGGGAGATTGATGATTTTGTGAAAAAAATAAAAGAATGAGTGGTATTTATAGTCGAAAATAGAGAAAAAGTGTAACTATAAAAAGTTAAGGATTAAATGGCTATTTTAGATATAGAAAACGACTATTTTTTAAACTTTTGTAACGATTAAAAAAAATCTGGAATAAATTTTTTTTTTTTAAAAAATAGTTGTTGGGCCCGTTTAAGACCGGTTGAACCGGCCCACTTAGCAGTGGGTCCCAGGCCCAAACGGTCCTGGTCTCACGGGCTTTTCAGGGAATCGACCCACTTAGAAGCCCACCCCACCTGGTCCGGGGTTTAAAGGCTTAGGTCCGTTTAGGCCCACAACCCATATGGGCTTGCGGGCCTGAGCTGGGCTCGAGCCTAACCGGCCCACATGCTAGCCCTAGTCTTAATAAAGAGTGTTATACCTTCCCGTTCAAATATAGCGCATTTTAAAAAGACATTATATTTAACTAGGCAAATGATCGTTAAGGTATAACGTCCTTTAAAAGGGCTTTATATATAAAATGGTCATTGTTATAAAATAATAAAAGAACAAGAGAAATATTGCAGAGAAAGAGAGAGAGGAAATTCTTATTGAATTTTGGGATGATTTACAATGGGGTAAGACCCCTCTATTTATAGGGGAAAAATGACTTAGTCACAAAGTAAAACTCTCTATAAGATAGACATTCACTCCAAATAGAATTCTATTCATAACACTCCCCCTTGAATGTCTACTCAGTAAGTAATGTGCCTCATTAAAACCTTAACTAAAATAAAATCCAATGGGAAAAAATTCTAGAAAAGGAAAAAGAGTACACATATCTAATAATACGCCTTTTGGTTGCCTCGTTAAAAACCTTGCAAGGAAAATCCAGTGGGACAAAACCTTGTAAGGAAAAAAGAGTACAACGC